>JARJEB010000616.1:0-20514 GCA_030264535.1 Liometoxenus newtonarum
ATAAAGTACCAAAATGAACGAATTAAGTTGACACATTGATTAACTAAACTTACGCGGTGATGTTCCAAGTGGTACTTCTTAAAACTAACTGATGCTGGAACACCGATCGGCAGATTCGCAAAAAAACCAAATATTCTATTTGCCATCGGTCGCGCATGACCAAATGCCAAGTTGTGGGCGATTTCATGAATTGCTAAAATAAGTCATTTATTTAAACGACGGTTTTAAGGCAAAATGTTGAACTTACCCAACATTAATGAATGATTTATCACTCCTCCAAATAAATACGCTGTTAATAACAAAACAGGCCATGACTGGTCCTTCATGACGAACATCATTATCATTTGAATCGTTACCATAAGGGTGACAACCCATTTGAAGTTCGTATCGTAGCCAAAGAGCTTTTTGATTTGTGGATACTTTTCTGTTAAGTGCAAAGTAAAATAAAACTGTTAATAATTACCAAAATGAACTTGTAGTATTTGTTTTGCTTTCTTATTCATGAAACATTTACAATTTTAATGTAATATTTGATGATCACAAACCTAAAATGATTTTTCTTCGCGATGCATGGGGCTCTTCAGTATAAACCCATTCGAAGTCAGTACGTGAATTTCTTTGTCCCATTTTGTCGTTTTTCTACCAAAATACTAACAGATCTGTAGGCTTTGTATGAATAAACGTAAAAATATAAAAAAGGATGTAAAATGTAGACGCCCAGATGCTGATTCTTCAAACTTTCCACTCGACTTAAAACGATTCATGCACTAAAACTGGAGTCACATATAAAAGAATGACATGTCATGTTTTTGCTATCATTAAATTGTTCACGAGATTGTTCGTAGTTTCTAATTTATGTATCAGACAAATTGATCAAAAAATACGAAGAAACGGAATCATAACCAAAGTTTCATAACGCCGAAATTGCATGACGATGGATGACAGTGACAAAAGGCAAATATCATTGACACACTGGCGTCTATCCAGTACCATGGCTACTATGATCATGACCAATGGTTATCGAACGGGCATGGCAATACTGTCCGTAAGTGCGACACAGTGAAACCTCTGGACGAAAATCCAAGAGAAAAAGAGACAAAAGATGCATCTAAGCCATTTATTACATAAGGGGTTTACGGAAACTGAACTCGATTGGCATTCGAGTCAATCTAGGGTCACGCCCGAGAACAACACTATTCTGTGGGAATCGAAAAATAGAGAGCTGTTCTTGAGCGCGGCCCTGGATTGACTCGAATACCAATCGAGTTTAGTTTCCGTAAAGCCCCATAGTGTTTTTGGCCACCCTCACTGCCAATTAAAAAATAACCCTCACAGGTAGAACTACTGAAGAAGGGTAGAATTATAAGCGTAATAGTACGGCGGAAACAAACACTGGGAAAATTCATACAGTATTCTCACTGTGAAGATAGGCAACTAAATGATCATGTTCGATCTCCATTGGTCATGATCATAGTAACCACGGTTCCGGCTAGACGCTAGAATTGTCACTAGTTGCAAATCACGCATGCGCAGCTTCTTGCTTCAACTGTTGCACCAACATAAAACAAAAAATCAAAAAAATTCCTAAAGATTTATTATAGTCATCATAAATTAAATTTTAATATAAAATAATAATTATTTGTTAATTTTAGTTTATAAATCAAGCTTTAAACATGGTAAGTATTACGTTTCTTAGAAATAATAGCTTCATTTGTGTGTTGACTGTTTGTATCGTGAATTTGTTCGAAAGTCATTACGACATAACCTCACATACATGTTTTTAAATTAAATTCTTCATTCAAAGTCGTACGTGGGGCCCAAATTAATGTTTTCTTTAAGTTTCAGTTCGGATTCAATGTATTTCCTGAAATGCCAAGGCCCTTCAATGTTACATATCAATGTTTTTCAATTGCGATGATTCCTGGTAATGAACGACAAGATGTTGAGAAAGGAGGAAAAAGTAAGCCAAAAGTTTCACTAGCAAACATTCTCCAACGAAAATTACATGCCCCGTTACAATATTTAAGTTTTTTTTTCTTACCTTTTTTGTTTTCCCCTTAAAATTTATGTCTTGTTTGTTGTTTTATCGTAGTTATCATGCCTCCTTCGGCCTTGGAACAACTAACCCGTCTAAATATCAACTATCCGATGCTATTCAAGCTCACGAATAAGAAAACGACGCGTATAACCCATTGCGGCGTGTTGGAGTTCATCGCAGACGAAGGCAAATGTTATCTGCCCCTTTGGATGATGAATAATTTGGTACTGGAGGAAGGCGACGCTTTGCAAATTGAATCCGTCACATTGCCAGTGGGCACATTCTCAAAGTTTCAACCTTTGAATCCCGACTTTTTGGATATTACGAATCCAAAAGCTGTTCTGGAAAATTGTCTACGAACATTTGCATGTCTCACGACTGGAGACGTCATCGCCGTCAGATACAACGAGAAAGCATATGAATTGTGCGTGTTGGAAACCAAACCACAGAACGCCATCAGCATCATTGAGTGCGACATGAACGTAAGAACATTCAAATTTTCAAAATTCACGAAGTTATAATAAATATTGTTTTACAGGTTGAGTTCGCAGCTCCTGTCGGTTACAACGAGCCGCAAATCGAAAAGAAAGACGATGAAGACATGCCCATGGATCCAGCCGATTTGATGCCGGAGCCATCGGGCTTTATCGCATTTGGTGGCACCGGCAATCGACTAGATGGCAAGCGAAGAAAGGATTCGACGTGTCAAGACGTTCCCCAAGCGAAAGCCAGTTACGTACGGGGTATTCCCGACTATGATTACCAACCTGGATTCTTGAGGTTCATCCGTAAGGTGGATAAGCCATCGACGAGCAAGGAGGGCAATAAGAGTGACGACTTCCAACCGTTTAAAGGCAATGGCAAGAGTTTAGCGGTGAAATGATGCTTTCGTTGATTGTAATTTACTTAATTTTGAATTAAATTTATTTACGGGGATATTGTTAGTTCGAATGCAAAGTATCAATGTTTGTTTATGTATATAAGTTAAGTTTAGGGGCGTTTTTCCACGTGTTAATACTTAAATTTTGTGATTTTGCACGTTTTGAGACGGCCAAGCGGCGTGAATTAAGGGTATAAATGCCTAAAGGCAACCCAATATACATGATTATAGATATATCGAATTATTTCACATTTCAAGGACTTAGAAATCGAAAATTTATTCATTTATTGCAACAAAAAATTTCCACTCTTCTATGATTATTTAACCGATGTCTACTTAAATTCTAGGGAGTTAAGTAAATATCAATTATTAAATTATTTCTCTAATAACGACGCAGCTACGTGTTTATTCCCCTTTTATGTGCATTTTGTCGATATGTTTCTCTAAAATTATATTTCTTATTACTTGTAAGTTTTATGTTTGCGGTTGCGCTGTGCTTCTGTGCTTGTACGAACATATGTAATGTTCAGAATAATCATATAATCTTATATCTCAGTGGTGTCAGGCTTAAAACTGTCATAACATTTCCTCGATATGCCGAGTATTCGCCTCTGGCATGTGTGGTAACTATAAGCAAGTGTATAATCTTACTTTTGAGATAGACTAAACGAGACTCTGACAAGAATATGGACTGTAACTCGGGGAGGGACAAGAACTTCGAACGCTTGAAGGTTGAATAGGTGCTTGTGGATGTTGAGAGTAGTTCAGTACTAGTACTAGAACTAACATTAAATTTAAACCAGGACCACGTTGAACTATAGTATAAAGTTATAAGTAAGATTTGGTTATAGTATCTATGTAAATGACGTACTTATGTAAAGTTTATACGTTTTAGACGGTTTAAAACTTGTTATTGACAAGATATAAGACAAGACGGGGCACAAAGGTTTCAAACGACATGCATGAGAGGCAAATACTAAGGGTTTCTTGTTATAATTTCAGATGAAAATGCAAAATTCTCGAAAATATCAATGTTAAGAAAGTGATTGATTCCATGATGGTTAGATTGCAACCAGATATACATAATTTATGGCATCTATATGTATATTGGGTTGCAGATATAACTCGAAAACATCACTCTCACAGAATGAAAATGTACTTATTCTTGAGATAATTATAATGTCCGGAAATTTATTCCATTAAGTGACATTTTTTCAAATAAATGACGTTGCAGGACACTAAACGGACATCCTTGTTTAATTTTTTTAATGTCCGGACATTTATTCTATTAAGTGTCCGGACATTTTAGTACATAATTTAGTAGACATTTTTTCAAATAAATGACTTTGTAGGACACTAAACGGACAACCGTGTTTAATTATTGTGTTAATGTCCGGACATTGATTCTGTTAAGTGTCCGGACATTTTAGTACATTATTTAGTAGACATTTTTCAAATAAATGACGTTGTAGGACACTATAAACGGACATCCTTGTTTAATTTTTTTTAATGTCCGGACATTTATTCTATTAAGTGTCAGGATATTTTAGGACATTATTCAGTAGACATTTTGTCAAATAAATGACGTTGTAGGACACTAGAAACGGACATCCTTGTTTAATTTTTTTAATGTCTTGACATTCTATGAAGTGTCCGGACATTTTAGGGCATTATTCAGTAGGCATTTTGTCAAATAAATGACGTTGTAGGACACTATAAACGGACATCCTTGTTTAATTTTTTTAATGTCCGGACATTTATTCTTTTAAGTGTCCGGATATTTTAGGACATTATTCAGTAGACTTTTTTCAAATAAATGACGTTGTAGGACACTAAACGGACATCCTTGTTTATTTTTTTTTAATGGCTGGACATTTATTCTATTGTAGAACACTTCCATGTTTAATTTTTTTAATATCCGGACATTTATTCTATGAAGTGTCAGGACATTTATTCTATAAGTGTCTGGACATTTTAGGACATTGATCAGCAGTCATTTCTTCAAATAAATGACGTTGTAGAACAATAAATAGACAACCATGTTTAATTATTGTCCGGACATTTATTCTATTAGTCATCAGACATTTTTTCAATTAAATGAGGTTGTAGTATATATTTTTTTATAAAATATGAAACTGCTTAATTTCTGATCTTGTTCTTGTGTCCCAGCATTTTGGCGCGAAAGTAGCTTTTCCGAACATTTATGAAAATGTCGTATCCACTTAAATATCCTAAATGGAAACATTCCAACGCTCATCTCGTAACTTATTCTTTATTGTTATTTAATCTAGAGATTCTCGCCCGCAGAGGGATACTCTCAATTTGAGTATTTAGAACATTAAGTGGACACTATCTGCTATATTATAAACTGTCTGATTTAAAGCAATGTCTATTAATAGATAAATGTCCGGACACTGACATGACAATGACTGTCCTGGCACTTTACCTCTCCTGTCTCCTATTATTTTTTTGTGTATTAAATTATTTATACTGTGTACATAAATGAATAGTAGTTGTTAAAGCCATTGTTAAAAAGCTGGTTGAACCTTAAGGTGAAGTGAAGCTTAACGCTCAAAGCGTTTGAAGCTTTACTTTGCATTTGTAACTTCCGTTCTCTTGTTTCGTATGTTTTGTTGCCTCTCTTGTTGCTTTGTAATAGTAGACTTGTGGTGTTGTATTGCTCATTGCTCTAGTCTAGTTGTTTAAGTTGTTTAAGTTTTCGTTGTGTTTAGTTTGTACCTTTTGCTTAAAGCTTAACCTTATCTGTGCGCTACCGATGCATCCACTTCAGTGGAATTGGCACTGATATCTACCAGATTTACCGATTTCAGGGAAAATAACATGATTGGTTGTTTATTACCATTCGTCGACAGAAACTTGAACAATATATACCTATACAATGCAGAAAAATTATGAACGCAGCCCAATATCAGGTAATATACTTAACTGAAATTTGCAAATTCAAAGCGGAAACATTTGGTAAGAATTGTTCTGTTCCCGGTCGTGGTCCTGTTGTGTGGCATGGAATGGGGAAGATATTAGGCAGAAGCAGGAATGGAGAACAACAGCGAATAACGACAGAGGCCCGATTACAATATCATTTGCATTTTGACATTTTCGACATGTTACCGCACATTTTGGGCGCTGAAGTTTATCTTTGCGCACACGGCGTTCAACGCTAATAAGTTTCTTAAAGGATTTGAGTTTTAGTTTTAGCGCGCTACCTAAGCGTTAACTATTTGCATAAAAAAACTCTTAAACTCCTAGAAGTTTTCCAATATTATTGCGTGCTTATTTAAAAACTTTCAATGTTGACTTGACTTTATTTTCGATGTAAATTGAAAAATATATTAAAAGCGTTTAGGAATCGTTCAAAGTATATGCAAACGTCGTCGTGACACTTTAATATCTTTATAATTCGTAAACAAGTCAAGAATAACTGATGTAGGATGTTAGGATATTGCAATTTTGAAGAAATAAGGGAAACACAGGTGCCTATCCTAATCGCTTTCTTTATGCACATACCAGCTTCTTGAATTCGAATTTTCAATATTTCAAGAAAATATTCGAATATTTAAACAATAATAGTTTGTTAAGTAATAAGTGCTTTAAGACGCTATATTATAAAACCGAGTCCAAGTTTGGAAAACGTGCTGTTGGCGAGTTTTATAATGCGTCTTAAACCATGCATTACTTATACTATTTTATCTATTTTGCGCTAATTTTAACTGTAAATAAAATAAAAATGGACAAAGCAACATAAAAAATACATTTCTAAAGTGTATAGTAGGCAACCCAAATTGCGTTGCTCAAAATGGTCGACGTTTGAACGTGACAGTGTCAGTGGCAGTGTTTAAAAATAACGATTAACGAGAAATCAGTGAATTTGATAACATTTATAATGGAGAATGAATTAACCGATCCAACTTATCTATATGATCTAAAATCTCGAAAGAACCCGAATCGCCCGCCATATTGTTTCACTTGTCAGTTAGTGCTCGTTCGTTGCTTCATCGAGAAATCACAATTTGTATTTTGTGTTGAAAATAGTGCAAGGTGTAGAAAAATCATATTATTATATTCGCGATTATGGCAATTGTTCACGAAGATTATGTTTGAGCCCACGAGCCGTAGGCGAGTGGCGCAATTTATCTGAGTCATATCATAATCACTTATATAATAATATACTATTAGAGTCTTTTCGTAGACTTCAAACAAACATTTTGCCGTATATTTTAATTTTTTTTTAGTGCTATGTGAGCACTTAGACGTGTCCATCATTCAAACTCTTCGTACAGTGAAGTTTTCCGGCGAGAATCACCACGAATTATTAACAATTTAAAATATTCACCAATTTTACCTTGTTTTTGTTTTATTTCACACATGAAATTCCTAGAAAAATCCAAAGTGGAAAAAGAAAACCTTTCCTTTTTGGGGGGTTGAAGTAAAAGTCCGCAGCGCTTTTTGCTGTTTTAGTCCTGACTTGATATCAGTTAGTTATCGCAACGGTGTTAGTAAGTCGGCTGATGGATGTTTTTCGTTTTGCAGGTTTTTGGTATTTTCGTTTTTCTTGAATGTGGCCGCAAATAATAAATTATATATTAGCACAGACTAAGGGAAGCATCTCTTGCATGCTTTAGCATTGATGAAAATCTACCTACACAAATCGAAAGATCAAGAAAAATGTTGGAAAAGGAAAACTAACAATAAACATATGGAACATGGAAAGTATCATGGAAATGAATGAAAATGTTTGAAACAATATTTTTTTATTCTACATTCTTTTGCTTGAGTATTTTCCTGCTTGATCTAAAGTTTTACAAAATGCGAACTGAAAGTTTTTATTGCCTTACTCATTGAGCTAGTAAACCATTAAGGAGAAAGGTAAGCACTAGGGTTGCGCGGATATTGATGCTGATCAACGTTTTAGTAGTTTTAGTGTAGTTTAGGAGTTGGAGTTGAATCTAGAGCAAGATTTGTTATAACAGGGGGAGTAATGTGAGTAGGAAAATGGAAGAATAGAAGGTGAAAGCAAAAAGCAAACAAATAAAATAAAGGGGGAAAAAAAGAAGCGAATCCTTTGTGTTATAATACAGCAACAGGCTATAAGTCATAAAGTTTTTCCCGGTTAGCTTCCCTTTCCATGGGAAACTAAAGTGTAAACCACCCAAACCAAACCCACACCCTCATTGGCTTCCATTTTCTTAGTGTTTAATGCTGCTTTTCTTATTTATGGGGAAAATAATGTTTTTTGATAAAACATTTGTAATTTTGATAGAAATTCGTATTTTTCAAAGAAAATTAGTGCTTTTGACAAATAATTAATGTTTTTGAATGAAAATTAGTGTTTTTCAATATATTATTTGCTTTTGCTACAGAAAATTTTGTAATTATGATAGAAATTTATATTTTTGACAGAAAACTAGAACTTTTGACAAATAATTATTGTTTTTGAGATAAAATTAATGTTTTTCAATGTAATATTTGCTGTAATTAGTGTTTTTTTTACAGAAAATTATAATTTTTGACAAATTATTAGTGTTTCTTGGAGAAAATTAACAGGATTTGGTAGAAAATTAGTGTTTTCGATACAAAAATTTCGTAATTTATAGAAAATTATGTGATTTTGCCAAAAATTAGTACTTTGAAAAAAGAATTAGTATTTTGCGACAAAATATTTATTTGGTCAAAAAATTATATTATTTTTTTCGATAGAAGTATAGTTAATTCAAAATTTCAATGAAAAAAATTTACCATAGAATAATAGAACAGTGAACGTTTCATTTGAAAATGACTTGATTCAATTTTTCAAACACTCTTCGAACAGAGACTTTTTCTAATGAGGCGAAAACGTGGAAAGAGTCACAAAGAATTGTAAAAAGTGGCAAGCACCTAACACAAAAAGAATGAAACTATAGACAAAGAATTGGAAAAAGAATAGAAAGAATGAAAGAGGTCGAAATTCAGTCGATTCGGGCATCGTTTTATGTGTCCCCAGTGTATCGGGGAGCGTACGAGAGCTTATTATCTTCGACCGGAACTTTAGCCTTTCATCATCTGGATTATAGTGGATTAAAGTTTCGAGAGAGGGTTCGACTACGATTTCGACGGCCCCTCCAAAATTGCTCTCTATTGCTCTCTAGCATTCCTAGCACAACTACTAACAACTTACATTTCCAATTTCTGCAAATGCATTGATTTGTAGATGCCGAGTCCTTTGACATTCCTATTTAATTATAATCATCGTATCTTCATAGTTATTAAGGCAATATTCTTGTTGATTCATTCAACTACAAAGACAACTTTGAATTTGAACATTTGCATGTGAAAAGAGATTTGAAAAATAAATTCTAGACGAAATTTATTACGTTTTTCCAGGATAATCAATTAAATCTTAAAATGTTCACTCTTTTTGTGATTTTTGTTTGTTAGAGAAATGAGAAAAATGATTGTAGAAAGTTATTTATTTAATTTAAATTCTGCAAGGATCTGAAGGAAAGTGAAAAGATATTTGAAAAATAAATTCTAGACGAAATGTATTAGGTTTTTCCAGGATAATCAATTAAATCTTAAAATTTTCACTCTTTCTGTGATTTTTGCTTGTTAGAGAAATGAGAAAAATGATTGTAGAAAGTTTTTTATTTAATTTAAATTTTGCAAGGATCTGAAGGAAATTTTTTAGGATTAAATATTTGAAATTACTTTTTAATCAATAATTCTTCTATTTTTTTAAAGATAATACATATTTTTTCTGAATCAATAGAATATTATATTATGAAAATTCCTTGTACTTTGTACTTCCAGACATTTTCCTATTTTCCTGGAAATCTTATGGGTTCCTAGTGTTTTAATGTTCGTCATTCCATTCCTTGACGTTTCGACACAATCGGTACTCCTTTTTTTCCGTTTTTTCCCCATTCTCTGTCATGCATTTTCCGCATTTTTCGTGGAAAACGTTTTTCCTGCAATTGACAGATTATTGATAGTTACTTAAAATAAGTGTACGCCTTGAGATGTGAATGGTTGACTGTCGAAAATCGTGATTCTCGAACGAACTTCGAATTTCAAAGCATAAAATATTTTAAGTTTTTTCTTAAATTTTCCTTTTTAATGTTTGTTTTCCAAGATAATTGAAAGGAATTGAAAATATCTCTTGAATGTGTTCTTTTACTTATGGTTCTGTCGTGTTTGCGTCCTGCAATATGTTCTTTCAACATTCCGACTCATTATTCATTTTAACATCGATTCGTAAAGGTCCTCAAGTCCTCATAAGTCCTTGTCGGGCTTTTCTGCAATTTTTTCCTGCCATCCATCAATGTTCGTTACTTTAACAATTTTTTTCAACACATTTTTTCAATTTTTCCCTACATTTCTCCAGTTTCGTCCGTTTGAAAATATCCTAATACTTTATACATCCTGTGACTTTCCTCAAGGACTTTTTCCAAGGTCCTTTATTATTTATTTAAAATTCGAAATTTTTCGTCTAGTTTTTCTCTTGTAAATTTTCTTTTGCTGTGCTTGTGGAAATGTATTTGTCCTTGGCGTTTTCCTTGACTTTCTTGCCTGATGTCATGGCACTTGTGGTATTCTAACACGAAGTGTCTGTCAAGTCGACGGGCGGGACAGCGAACGGTCTGATAAATATAACTCGACAAGATCGTGAAAAATGCAATTTCGAGGAAAATCGGAGGCTACAATGTCTCCACATGTCTATGTCCCACAATTTTCCGACATTTTATACAAAAATGTGAATATAATAAAATATATAGTAAAAATCGTTGGGAAATAAAAGAAAAATAGTTTCGTGCGAAATAATTACAAGTGAGAAAATTTAAGGATTTAATTGGTCCTGGTAAAAGAGAAAAACTATGCTATTTAAAGTCCTTGCTCCTTCGTAGTAACAAAGCTCTGTTATTTAAAGAATTTAATTAAACAGCAAAGTGACAAATAGAGTAAAGTAGAAGTGAATTAAACATGCGGGAAAAACTCTAAGGATAAAAATAATTTCCCCGAGTAATATACATTAATTTGACTCAATAAAAATAACTTTTTTCTTTTCTTTTAATAATGCTTTCGTTTATTTTGTTAATTTAACTTTTAACTTGCATTTTAACGATCGTTCTTTATGTCCTTGTGTTTTCTCCTCGTCCTAGCTCCTGGTGAGCCATTTCATAGTTTTTTTTTTCGTCTTTACGTTAGGACATTGAGCCTACGCACGCGGTACGAATCGAGGATCGTGGAAAACGTCGGATCGCATTATGCAATCCTCTATTGCTCCCATGGCGGTTAATTATGGCAGGATGTCGTACCAGGATGCGGCTATTTATATTAAATATTGCTTTCACTTCCCATATATAGTGTGTACTCGTACATTAATTCGTTCCGAAGCGAAGGACGAGCGACAAATCCCAAACGGCTTTCCTTTTTCGTTTTTTCGAGAATTGCGAATAGATTAAGTTAGATTATATTTTCTTGCAAATTGCTACCGGAAAATTCCACAATTTCGTGTTTTCTGGCGGGAAAATGACAAATTGTTAAAGTACCATGGAATGTAAAGTATAATAAAAGTAACTTATGATATTTTATTAGAGAAATTTGCTTAATTTTTCATTTCTTTTTTTTAGAAATGTCCTTGCGGAGTTTTATTTAAATCTTTAGTCAATTTTTACAGATCAGCACGTTGTTGAACATGAACAATACCAAAAGTATTTGAGTGGTAACATAGGCGTGCTCACAGGGTGTGTCGGGTGTGCACTGGCACACCCTAATGTTATAAGATTTAACTCTTAACTCTTTATTTTTGACGCAATTGCAAATCAGCTGACTTTGCCCTCTTAGGATGTTGTAGATGGCGCAACAGTAGAGGCGGCAAAAATTAATTTGAATCTAGAATATCAGTTAAATTTTAAGTTTGTGCACACTCTAATAAAATCTCCTTCGCACGCCTATGAGTGGTAATTGAGTAGAAGAAACATAAATAACTACAAATATATTATGTTTTCGTGCAAGTAGCCACGCGAGTGAATGATGTTCAAACACAAAAGAAGAAAAATTGAGAAACATGGAGAAGAGAAGCATGGAAAATCGAAAAATAGAAATAATAATAAACAAGATTACAAACAGTTGTTTGTTTGTAAGACTGGCTTCCTAGTTGCCCATAGTCAAGGAAGGCATCTTTTCAAAAATTTCTAAGAAACTTTTAGTTGTGTGTTTGTGATAACCCTGGATGAAATGAACGAAGTGAAAATAAATAAAACGAATCGACGTCGAATTCGAACGTGACCGAAAGCATCGTGCACGTGATCATCTACTCAGAGGAGTTATTATTGTTCTTGACTTCGTTTCACTTCAGAACATTGAACATCACACCCCACCAGAAGTTATAAACCGATGGATACGAAAACAAATATCATAAGTTTCGGCCGTCCGTTGCGTGGTTTATCAATATTTAGTGACTTAAATCGTAATGTTCTGTAGGATTATTAATTATATGTTCTTGAAGGGATATTGATTATCGTTCAATCAGGATTCACAGCAAGGTCCTTCGAAAGTTGCATTTGAATCTATGAAGTAGTTCGACTGAAAAATTCAAATAAAATTTTTCATCAGTAAAGATTTTGATTTGTGTGTTTATTATTTGGATTAGGAAATATTAAAACTAAACATTTCGAAATAAAAATTAAAATCAGAAGGAATTAATTGACTAATCCACGAAGGAAACGCAGATATTTGTATTCAATTAATGAAAGTACTTATATTTTGACAAGCGAATAAAAAATTCTATAAGGAAACGGTGTCTTAACATATATTCAATATGTTAATATTAGAAGAAATGTTTTCTCTCTTGCCGGGGATTGAACTCGGACCATGCTAGAGGTCCGGGTACGGTTCAGTATTCTATTAATTAGACCTAGACTCTTGTAAAATTATGAAAATTCCCACTTTGAGATCAAGCCTTTCTGTATGACTTTCTTAAAAATGTAAGTCTTTGAAAGTAAAGAGAAATAATTATTTTCATTGCTTTTTATTTATAGCATTTTTATTTTGTATTTTATGATGTTCGGATAAAGAAAATGTATTTGAAATTTTTCTCGATTTTTTTTATACCCACTGGAATATTTTGAAATATTTTGCATCGTAAAGTTACAACTTTCAACAATTCCGATGCAAAATCTAGTTGTTCGACCAGAACTACTAACGAAAAAATAATAACGTTTCCGCTAGAAATAACGATATTGTTTAATTAATACCGGTAATTACCGGTAACTCTTTTACTGGTAAAAAATTACCGGTAAAAATTATTATAAATCGTTTACATTCAAATTAAATATTTATTTACATTTTATTAAAAGTATTTTTATAAGTGAATTTTAACATCGAAATATCAAATGTGATGCGCGCGGTAACGTTATTAAAATACCGGTAAACTGAAGAAGTTACCGGTAAATGAAATAATTTTTTTAAAAGTTTCCATGTCGGTAAAAAATAACGAATATTCAAAAATAATAACATTTAACGGTATTTTTTACCGGTATTATTTACCGGATCCAAGCCCTGTAAATAAGTTTCCACTACAAATAACGGTATTGTTTAATTTTATGCCCACTGGAATATTTTGCATCATATAACTACAACTTTCAACAATTCCCATGCAAAATCTCGTTGTTCGACCAGAAAGTCAAGTTGCAAGTTTATTCGTTTTCTTCACAATAATTAGCGGATTTATGATTTATCAATAAACTCATGTTGATTACCTTTTCACCTTTTTATCATCATTTGATAAACAGTATTCATCAGTGTTAGGATGATATCATTGCGGATTTACTATATTGTGATAACAATAACCAAGCGCTTGGTATCAAATGACAAATTCCGAGAAACCGAGACTTTGATTATTATATGCTTGTCGTTATTGCAAACAAAAAAATAAAGAGGTGGTAAAAAATGAGTATAAAAAGGCATTTTGCGCTCGAGATAAGTACACTTTGATCGTGTCTTCGTCTCCAGTAAGACTGTCAAATATGAAACTTGTTTTCTTATTACTCGGCCTTTGTGCCTTCGCTTGCGCTGGTTCGGTCACCAAGTCGCACTACAAGATTGGTAAGTAAAAATATTTGCACTTTCATTGAAACTGTTTTGGTATTCATATTAATTCATTGTTTTTTTTTTCTAACAGCCGACAAGACTTTCTTGGAAAAGCAACATGATGTCCTCCAGCTGTTCAACTACATCAATCAACCAAGCTACTACAAGGACTTTGTCCAAATCGCTGATAGCTTCAAATGGGAAGGCAACTATGACCACTGGACCAAGCCTGAAGTCGCCAAGGAATTCTGGTACATGTACCAACACGATTTCTTGCCCCAAGGTGAAGTCTTCTCCGTCTTCTATCCCGAACATTTGAAACAAGCCATCGCTTTGTTCAAGACCTTCTACTACGCCAAGGACTACGAAACCTTCTACAAAACCGCTGTCTGGGCTCGCCAAAATGTCAACGAAGGTATGTTCATATATGCCTACTCCGTTGCCATCATCCACAGCAAATGGGCCGAAGGTATTGTCCTCCCACCAATCTACGAGATCTACCCACATTACTTCTTCAACGATGAAGTGATCTACAAGGCACAACAATACAAGCAACACTACTGGGGAACGTATGAACATGAAGATGAAATCAAGGATGCCTCCTACAAGGGATACACCCTCCATGCCAACTACTCAGGCTGGTACATGAATGTCCATCCAGAACAATCTATGACCTACTTCACCGAAGATGTTGGTGTCAATTCGTTCTACTACTACTACAGCATCGCCATGCCATGGTGGATGCCAAGCGAAATGATGGGTTACGGTTCTTTCAACCGTGGTGAATATTTCTACTGGATCCATCACAACTTGTTGGCTCGCTACTACTTGGAACGTCTCTCTAACGACATGGGTGAAATCCCACACTTCTCTTATGATTACCCAATTGAAACTGGATACTATCCAAGCATGCACTACACCAACGGACTCCACTTCCCAACCAGGCCAAACCACGCCAGCTTGTACTACCACGGTGTCCATGGTCAACAATCCTACCCATGGTACGGTAACTACACCTACAGCTACACCTATGTCATGGATTATGAAACCCGTCTTCGTGATGCGTTGGACCGTGGATTCTTCTGGACCCCAGAAGGTAAGATGGTCTACTTCTTCAATAAGGACGGTTTCGATACCTTGGGCAACCTGGTTGAAAGCAACGCTGACTCTGAAAACGGCCGCTTCTACGGTGACCTATTGATCTTTGCTCGTCATCTTTTGGGCTACGCTTACTACCCAATGGACGAATACAAATTGGCTCCATCTGCTTTGGAACACTTTGAGACATCTCTTCGTGATCCAATGTTCTATCAGATGTTCAAGAGGGTAATGTACTACTTCCACCAATACCAAGAATACACAGGTCCGTACAAGCACAGGGAATTGCACTTTGATGGTGTCAAGATTGAAGATATCACTGTTGACCGTCTTGTGACCTACTTCGACTACTTCTATTCGGACATCTCTAACGCTGTCACCGTTGACGAGAAGGAATTCAATGAAGACAGCTTCCTGATCCGTGCTCGCCAATACCGCTTGAACCACAAGCCGTTCAACTACAAGATCCATGTTACCAGCGACAAACCAGCCGAAGTTTTCGTCAAGGTCTTCATTGGCCCGAAATACGATGAATACGGACGTGAAATCGACATGGATATGAACCGTCATAACTTCTTCGAATTCGATCGTTTCCACTATACCCTTCAAGCTGGCAAGACCTTCATCGAACGCAATTCCCACGAATCGATTTACTTCTCTCACGATCGCACCACCTACTTGGATCTATACAAACAAGTCATGTCAGCAATGAACGGCGGTGAACAATTCAAATACTACGACTGGAATCAATATTACACCTTCCCACACCGCATGCTCTTGCCAAAGGGTGACTTCGGCGGAAAGACCTACCAATTCGTCGCTGTCGTTGTGCCATACCATGAACCCAAGCCAGAGCATGAATACATGGTTGATACCGAATATCCAATGGCCTATCCATTCGATCGTCCAATTGAATACGAATACACCTTTGATGTGCCAAACTTCTACTTCAAGGATGTCGTCATCTACCACAAGAGCGCCGACCAAGAAATCAACCCCATCTGGAGCAAATATTAAGATAACGGTCGCATATTATGGAACAAGAATTTGAATTGCTCTTTTGTTAATTTTACTTTAATGAAATCAATGACCCAATGTATAGCTTGGTAGTTTTTTAGTAATAAAAATCATAATAGCATCAAATTTTTAGTGCTTTCTACTTTTCCTTTTAGTATTTTCTAATAACTAACTAAAGCATGAAAAATTACAATAAATCGGTGCTTCAAATTCGTACCGCACAAGTTTCCAAACATATAAACTTTGAGCGGTTCGAATTTAATGCACTGATTTATTTTATACAGGGTGGTTGAACGAATAACGGCCAAACCGTTTAAGATACACAAAAAAAGTTTTAAATAAAAATTTCCACGTTTTTTGTGTTCTATAAACCGACGTTAGTAGCTACTTTCTAATTTTTAGCACTTTCCAGATACAGGGTGTAATTTTGTTTTTTTTTAAGTTGAACACCCTATATTTTATTACATTTCCTGAAAGATCTTTTAACATGCTCAACTTCACTTTGTATACTT
This sequence comes from Liometoxenus newtonarum, assembly GCA_030264535.1. Classification (NCBI taxonomy): domain Eukaryota; kingdom Metazoa; phylum Arthropoda; class Insecta; order Coleoptera; family Staphylinidae; genus Liometoxenus; species Liometoxenus newtonarum. The sequence continues at coordinate 16,631 of JARJEB010000616.1, forward strand.
CGGATCGGTTTCCTTTTTTCTTTTTTTTAAATAGAACATCCTGTATCTTGACAGTTCTTGGAAGCAGGGCTTGGATCCGGTAAATAATATCGGTAAAAAATACCGGTAAACGTTATTATTTTTGAATTTTCATTATTTTTTACCGATATGGGAAGGTATAAAAAATTTATTTCATTTACCGGTGATTTCTTCCGTTTACCGGTATTTTAATAGCGTTACCGCGCCGATGGCATTTGATATGTTAAAATTCACTTATAAAAGCAAAACTTTTAATATTTTAATAAAATGTAAATAAATATTTAATTTAAATGCAAACGATTTATAATAATTTTTACAAGCAATTTTTTACCGTTAAAAGAGTTACCGGTAATTACCGGTACTAATTAAACAATACCGTTATTTGTAGCGGAAACTTTATTATTTTTTTTGTTTATTTTATCTGCATTTAAAAAGTTCTTTCAATCTCGTAAAATACAAAGTAATCCATTAAACACCCTGTATCTTGAAAGTGCTGTGGGTTAGCATGTAACTTCTAACGCCATTTTATAGAAAATAAGAACCATGGAAACTTTAACTTAAAACTTTTTTTCTATTATAAAGTAAAAAAGTTTAGCGGTGCGAAGTCGCACCGATTTATTTAATTGTAAAATTAATTTAAAAAAATTGTGCGGTGCGAACCCGTACCGATTTTTTAATTTCGATAACGTTTAAAGTCAAGTTCAACAAATACCACATTTCGGACTCAGGAAAGCGAGATTCGTAGAGATCCGTCGAAATCCCGACTTCGATATTTTGACCGATCGCTTAACTTTCCTTACTATACCTTCGGTAAGTCGGAAAGTAAAGAGTAAAGACGAAGAAAATAAGTAATGGAATTAAAGTTAAATATGCTGCGCACTAATCGAAACCAATGTCGATTCCGCTACTAACGAAAAAATAATAACGTTTCCGCTACAAATAACGGTATTGTTTAATTAATACCGGTAATTACCGGTAACTCTTTTACCGGTAAAAAATATTATAAATCGTTTACATTCAAATTAAATATTTATTTACATTTTATTAAAAGTATTTTTATAAGTGAATTTTAACATAGAAATATCAAATGTCATGCGCGCGGTAACGTTATTAAAATACCGGTAAACGGAAGAAGTTACCGGTAAATGAAATTAATTTTTTAAAGGTCCTCATATCGGTAAAAAATAAAGAAAATTCAAAAATAAAAACATTGAACGGTATTTTTTACCGGTATTTACCGAATCCAAGCCCTGTAAATAAGTTAACGAAAAAATCAAAAATATTTTCATTGTTAATTTTTAGAGATCTATAAGATATTTATTCAAACTTAGCTCAACTAGTTGGGAACCTGTCAATTAATTAATTATTGTTTCGAGTAATCATCAAGACCTTAACTGGTGAACATGGAAGATTAACTACTTTTAATTATACCTTATTAAGCAGATAATGTTATACCTAGAACTTAATCTGAAATTAAAAAAAAACTTATCAATTAACATTTTTAATGGCGCATCTGAATTTATCAGGTTGTGTATGTTTTTTAAATTTTAATTAAAAACAAAATTAAGAGACCAACGCAATAATATTTGATATTAAATTAAATAAATATTTTATCATAACTGTTATTTTAACTATTACATGATAAATGTAATAAAATTTATAATAAAATACAAATTAACAACTAACTCACACATACTCAAAATAAATTGATAACTATGAAGTTACAACAAAATATAAATAAATATATCGGTACGGGTAGCACCGCACAACTTGACGTCTCCGTAATCATTTTGTTGAAATTTTCATTCCTGGACCGATGCGTTCCTTTGTTTGGTAGGAATAAATTTTTCCCACGAACAGACCACATGGATGGTGTTTCAAAAACTTTAGTTTGGATTTTTGGATTTCTATCAGTAGTCTTTTTGGCCTAATAACAGTACTTTCCGTTAACTCTTTCTATCAATAATTAGTAAAATTGTATACAGGGTGTGAATAAAGTCGTGAATTAGCTATTGTTAGTGTTCTTCTTTAGACACAATCTTAATAAAAAAAATTTTGGATTTGCTTTCCTTTGGACTCACAAGGCCATTGAGGTTGCGAAATTCTGCGAAGAAATTAGTAATTTCCTCTAAAGTTATTGGTTTCAGAGAAAACACAGTTTTTCACATTTATACAACCCAATTTTTTATAAAAGAAAACGATTTGGCATCTACGAAATCTGCTTTTTTGAGCTTTTTTGAATTGAATTTTGAATTGTCCAAAGATGAACACTACCAGAAGCTTATTCACGTATTTATACACACCCTGTATTTATTTAATTTTGTTAAACATTATTTGTTCATTATTATGTTTTTTAATTCAATTTAATCAATTAATTCAAAATTACAGTTAGTTAGTTAAGTTATATTTTAGGAATTTATTTCCATGATATAATTTTAAATAATTTGAATATTTAATAAGTTAAAATATTTGGGAAGTTTCATGTCTGTTACTTTTTTTGAAAGTTATAAATTCACGAAAAAAAGCAAGAAAATATTTATCAATTGTGCCTTGTAATTTAATATTTTTAAACATAATTTTGTAATTCATATTGTTAATAATTAAAATATTGAATTATTTCTAATTTACTATCAAAATCGTTAAAAACTTATTATTATATGCAGATTTTCTTAGTAAATTTTTTTATAAAATTACGAAAAAAAAGGAAACTTTTACTACCAGAGAAAATTCCAGTACTAAACGCAGGGGTCGGCAACCTGCTGCCCGCTGTTGACTTTCATGCGGCCGGCGGAACAAAATAAAAATTAATAAAAAAATTTAAAAAGTTAAACATAGAATTTTTCACAAAATTTTATTTCTAAGCTTAAGTAGCGACAAATGTCAAACAAATTAGAACTTTAATTATTTTATTTAAAAAACTAAAATTCATAGTTACTTGTTTTTAGGTAAATAAAAAGTGGGGCCCGTTGAAAAAATTTTCTATTAATAGTGGCCCGCAATCCGAAAAAGGTTGCCGACCCCTGAAGTAATGTATGCACATAGAATACTAAACAGATTGCAGTTGCTAAGTTGCAACCAACAAAATAATCCCAATCAGAACATCCTCGTTAAAAATTGAACTCTAGATTAATTGGTCTTGTCATTAGATTGTGACTAAAAATCGGTGCGTTAAATTCGCACCGTAAAACTTTCCGATCGGTTACACTACGATTTCGTAGAAATTGTTGATCGTAATGGGAATTTTGATCGGAAAGTGGAAATGAGATTGTTTACATTTTAACATCATTAAATTTATGCACAATTTCTACTTTCCAGTCAAAATTACTTTTACAATCGTTGACTTGTACAAAATCGTAGTGTAACCGATCGGAAAGTTATGCGATGTGAATTTAGATGCAAACAGAAACACCTGGATATTTGTGAATTAAGGCTAAATTTGTGAAGCAAAACTAAGAATTTCCCGCATTTAACCTTATTTACCAGCCGGTTTTATTTTCACTCCATCAGGTTCAAGTTAGAAGTACAGATTCACTAATCTAATAACATAATTTCATCCCGATTCGTTGCTTGGTTTTCCCGCAATTTTGTTCACATACACACTGACCTACGTACTCATATCACTCCAAAAACAACTTTTTCTGGCTCGAAGAGGCGAGAGTCGTGAAAATCCGTCGAAAACACGACTTCGAAATTTTGCTCGAAAACATATCTTTCCTTGCTATACCATCGGTAAGTCGGAAAGTAAAGATATTGCGTTTCAATATGGAATAATCGGTTAATTAGATTAAACCTAATCAATTTCAATTGGAATAATACTAAACAAGATAAATTCTTATAACAGTTCGGTGATAACTGAAAGGAAACTT
>JARJEB010000626.1:0-12907 GCA_030264535.1 Liometoxenus newtonarum
AATGGATTTATTATTGACGTGTGTCAAGCTCATTATTCGCGCATGATATTAATGTGGGTTATTAGTTGCCTACATACACACCTAATAATGGTTGTTTTACTTGGTCGTCGCGGATAAAGTAATTTGTTATAGCGCATGTTTTAAAATAATTATCAAGGTCGTAATGTGACGTCATATAACTTCATTATAACGGTTATTATTATATGGTTATTATATGTTTACTTAAAGGCAGCAATCAATATTTTTGCTTATTTTCGAATTGAAAGTCATTGTGAAAAATACGTTTCTATCGTGTTTACCGTTATGACCAAATTTTGAAAATTAATATGAAAATTGAACAGTCGTTTTTATCAAATATTTTCGAGTATACAGAGCGTTTATTTTAGCATCGAACCTAGCATGTAGCATACGCAATGTTCGCAGTTACAATTAACGAGACAAACTCATGGCACTGGCGATCATGTCGTTACTGTCACTTGTCATATTTGAATTGATTCTTCAGAAATTGTTCATCAATCGTTAACTTCTTTCTCATGGGTTAGGTCTTTCAAATAACTCACACAACGGTTTCCAATAATCATCAAAATAGCTCTCATACTGATGCACTGACTTGTCATCGTGGTGTGTAGTCGTCCATCCCATATCCCCACTCTTTCCCCGGCCACTCTCTCACATGCTATGTTCGACGGTAAAATAAACGCACGGTATATTGGTTCGGTATTATAAAATAACAATTGTATATCATGATGACGTAAATAGCTATTACTAGCAGGTCTTAATTTTTTTTCACAATTTTATAACTTGTTTTAAAACGTGTTTTAAATTTGGTGGTTAATCAATTCAAAAGTTGTATCATTCATCATCTCCTTAATTATATAGTTTAACTACCAATATAATGAACTACCAACAACCAGTCAGCACTCAGTCACCAGGTGTTCTTACCTGCAGCACTCTCAGCATGCCTTCAAACTTAACATGTATTTCTACCAGCACGTGAACCAATAACTTATGAAAGGACCTGTAAAAAAGTGAGTACGTTTTTTTGTTAGCATCATGGGCGTATCCAGGATTCCATGCAGGGGGGGGAGGGGTGGGCAAAATCCGACTTGAAAGCTTTTTTTTTTTGGTCAGCGCGTTCCCGGATATAAGACTTGAGGACCTTTTTTTTGGTCAAGTACTTCCGACTCTCCCCACCCTGGCTACGCCCATGGTTAGCATGTCAATTTTAAAGTTGCTAATGATGAAATTAACAAATTTTCTTAAAAAAATAAAATACGTTTTTTGTGCTTAATTTTGTCATTCAAGATTTCGTCTTACACCCACTTTTAAAGAGTTTTTTTTAGTACTTTTTACTTTTCATTAAAAAATCTATGAAATCTTATGAAACCAACTTTTAAGCGACTTAGGACCTCCAGGCGTTGTTTTATATATGAATATTGCAAATTCGCAACTTTTTTGTTTGTTCATTAATAATACGTACAAGCGAACAAAGAATGAACCAAGACCAAAATATATACGCCTCGGTGAAATCACGTGAAGAAGGAAACACAAAAGATGAGAAGCAACATTCGCTTCGTTCACTTTCTCGACAGGTTGTTGATATTTACACAACAAGAGTGTTCACTTTTTCGCACTTTTCCAACTCATTTTCGCATTCATATTTTGAGGCTATAATTTGTTCATATTTAAATTTACTGAGTGCGGGTACTAGCTAGGTTTCGTTTTACCGCGACGGTGAAATTCAGAATTTAGAAAATTTAAGTGAATATGGGGAAAGAAGGAACGAAAGCAACGGAATGGAGAGTGCCAGTGCTGGCAAAGGGGCAGTTTTTGATAGTCATGGAGTTTTCAGTATATGTATACCCGCCACCCTGAAATTTCGAAAACTTTGTTAATCTCGTGGATTTATCGCCCTTGCGCCTTGTGTATTGCTTATTAAATTATTATTTATTTTTCTACTGCTCTTGCTGAAGGCTTAACGGAGAAGTTTACCGCATTGAATACCAAACATTTATTATTAATTTTTATTACGGATTATCGATAGCTATAAATTCCTTATTGGCAATTAAAAATTATTGTAACATTTTAAGTTTTTAATTAAACTATTTTATAAAGTAACCAATCAACCAATCTTACATTTTGGGTGAACTTGAATGGTAATTGTTAACGTTATTTTAATTGAAACTTATAGTTATAATATATGGAAACACGCAATTGTAATTTGATTGAATTCAATTACAACTGCATTATTGCATTAAAATAATACGAATTCATTTGTAAACGAGAATCAATGATTAAATTAAAAGGTAATTCTTTGTAGTAGACAGATTTACTCAAACTAAATAACACAATTGCACGATCGTTGAATGTTTATTTTGTGAATTGTGTGATAATCGCCAGCGCACCCTAATCAAGTGGAAAACTTCGCATCGAATAGGCGTAGCTAAGTTAAATTGGCCCCTATTCAAAACCAGGACAGGAACAGGTGCCCAGCCGATGTTATTTTTTTCATTCAATCTTTTAACATTTTCACATTGTCATTTTCCGAATTTGGTCTATTGCAGCTACGCCCATGATAGAATCCAAACAAACAAACAATCAAACTTACTATCATAATATGAATAACTAATCACAACATTTACATTTTCGGTTTAGTTTTTCAACTGTTTTTTTCCTATTTCTTAGTAGCAGCACTTGAATGTTTTTCTTTGAGTTTGTTTTCTTCTGTGAATTAATTTTTTTCACATTCATTCAGTTGTTTTTCGAACAATAGGAAAATCTAACCATTTTCTATACAGAAAATTCAATTAATGTTGTTGTTTTTCAATTTTTACGATTGTAAGTGGAACGTTTATATTGACAAGCCGTAGATGTGTTACAGGAATCGATAGTTCCATAGAGATAAAAGTCTATAGAGAGAACATAAAGTCGATTTACGGACGAAAGGGGCATGCAGTCAGTTTGAAATAGACTAGACTCCAGTTCGCGTGTAGTTTTGGTAGTCTACATATTAGGGTTTTAGTTTGCTATGAATTTGGCGAACCAGTTACATCACATTTTTATCGCATCAATACCTTCCCTCTATGAATATTACAACTCTATGGATAGTTCTGACCAGACTGCCACTGTAAACAAGCAAGGTTTGTATGAACAGCAGACAGACCTTAAATGGAAAGCATACCCAACAGTTCCACGACGTTATGTTTCCTATTCCTTGTATCGTTGTTTTGTTGTTCACTACGATGAGACACAGAGTGTCGGTGTCACCAACACCACTCGACATATTTGCCGTGCCTTGCACAGGCGACCGGCTATAATCAAATTACTCACGATATAATTAATGATGCTGATTAGCATGCAGCGGACCGCGACAAAGAGATTATCTCTTTGTCAGTGTAATTGGTCGTTCTACTCTGCACATTGTCGTTCCCGTTTGTTGTCGTGTTCCTTACCGTTTGGCACCGTTATTGTTGAAAACACAATCGCGATTTGTACATCAGAGTTCGAGCATTTTGGGAGTACAATGACGAATGATACGTGTAGGCAAACAACCACACAGTACTGATGGTACCGTCAAAGTCGAAGATTTCGATGGCAGATAATAATTTGGTGGTGACCACAAGTATTTTTATTTTTGCTTTCTTATTAGGTTTGAATAAAAAGAAATGAGTATACAAAAGTTGAAACTTAATTTATGACGAAGAATTTTTCTATATGTAATATCTTCATGCTTTAAGTGTAGGTAATTTGAATGATTTGATAATTAAATATGATTAATCACCCTATTTACATAATAACTTCTATGCGCTAAGTAAATTAATTAATTGCCCCGTAATAAATCTCAAAATATTGAAATCACACAAATTTTTTGTTTTCTTTTTTTAAATTTCCATTTCACGGTACTTCATCGTCAATTCACTTTACATATTTCAACTAATCAAATAATTTTCTAAACTTACTGGTTTAGGATGTAACGTGGAACCCGTTGCACAGTGTGTTGCCGGCAAGAGCTGCAATGCGCGGGCCGTAGGTATAAAGGAAAAGGATGATAATGGGAATTGTAAATGGGCGCCACTTTGGTAGTCAACCAAAGAAATTAGTTCTTAAGTCACTTATATATTTTCTTTACTTATTAATCAATGTCGTTTTATTGAGGACTTGTACTAGACACAGTGACCACTAGTACTCGACTCTGTGACAACTTCTACCTGACTCTCTGACCACGACTGATTTCTTAGACAGTTATTACTTATCAGTTATCATATTCATTCGTGCGCATTCATTTCACAACAAAGTCGTTCATACTGCATTCACTGATACATACGCACCGTGTAAGGCAAAATCATATGCATATACAGATCAAGTATATTGTGCTACATCTTAAGACGTCGAACAGCGTGGAAAATGTAGCGAAATATGTGTGTGTGTGTGTGTGTGTGTGTGTGTGTGTGTGTGTGTGTGTGGTGATAGGTGATATAAAATGTACAAGTTACATTTTTGGTGTAACAATTTAAATTGTCGACCGTAGGCAACGTAGGCAACGCAAACCACATGAAATCAATAGTTTCAAACTAATACTAAACAAGGAACGTACCTAAAATGAACAATTTTTTTTCTCCATTTCCTGTACTAAATATGTCGAAGTTTTCGTAATTCATTAAACAGGATTTTATTATTTAGTACGAAATATTTTAGAGATTGTAACGACTTTATTATAACGTAAGTTCCTAAATGGGACTTGAGGATTCGCACAATTTTCCCACCGAGCAACGACTTTGCTTAGTTTTACAGTTTGTCAAACTTATTTCTAGAACATTGGTCCTTAATATGAGAAGGGAATAAATTTCGTCTGTTGGAACTATAATTGAGAACGAAAATGCGAAAAGTATAAACTTTTTAATATCTCGGAATGATTACAATACTCTCCTTTTATAAAACTAAAGAAAAGTAAAACAATAAATGAAATTGAAACAATTGCAGACCGAAACCGAAAATAAATGATGAAATGAAATATTTTTATTGAAACACATCACGAGCGCGTATGTGATTTGTGTTAAAAAGTGTTATAATAGCCATAAAAATAAATCGCCACGCTGTTGGTGAAACGTTTATTGCTTATAAGCGTCGACGATTTAAGGAAAACCTTGGATTTTGCACCGGTTCATAGTGTAAATTATTCGCTTGGATGCCTTACTTTATTCGTCGTTCGTCCTTCGTCCTTTTTCTTGTTCCGTTAACCGCTGTGTCTTTTACTGCAGTACGTTGTTCATTTCCGGCATGTTTTCTAAATGATCGTTAAAAGTACTGAGTTACCATCAGAATCAGTTATCGAAAACGAAGCACACCCAATCATTATTGGAACGAACTCAACCAACCATCGAAACAAATTTTAATGAAAACTGGAAAGGTGGTAACAGTAACATTCAAAGAGAAACTATCTAAGTTGCAACAGGAAAGAAGGAAAAACTGTTGATTTAAACCGTTTTTTTTGTGGTTTGATTATAATTGTGCTAAAACTGAATAAGTCGTTATACTTTAGAAATGAAGGTTTTTAGGGGTATGGGGTGTAGCTATCTACGTTGATTGAATCCATACTTTCATACTTCTTCAATCAACGCTATCTATATATCTATTTCTTAAGATCGTGTGGCATCAAGGACGTGTAGTAACTAATTACATGTTTGTTATAAATGTCCGAGGATTTTTGGGAAAAAATACTTCTCCTTTTCTTGTCCTCGTTAAACATTGTACATTTTGTTCATTTCGGCTCTTATTCTGGTCCACTACCAATCGTTGCTCTTCTTGTTGGCATTGGGTGTAATAAAACGTACTTACATATAAAAATATAGATAAACCAGAATTATATCTAACGGAATAAAGTTAGTTTAGGTTAGGTCCGGCTATAAATATAAGCCAATGAAAATATTACAAAAGCAAGAACAGTAAACAAAGATGCGTTTGCCGAACACATTCAGTAAGTAAATTACTAGTAGGCATTGACATTGACCTACCTGATTGACAAATACACAAGATATGAGCTGGGTGCAACAGGTTTACCAATAGAAACAATCAATTCAAATTTAGCACGCGTTTATGGGAGGAGCACTTACTGAATGTGTTCGCCGAACGCAGTATAAATTCTAAATAAAAAATTGTCCGGTCAACTTTTTTCAGTCTACAATTCAAAATACTATTTATTATAGATCAATGCAACCAAAAGATGTGTCAAAGCCGAAGGTAATGAAAACGCATTCGGCGAATTTAACAAAGGTTTGTTATTAGTCTCGTGCCTTGATCTAGGCCGTTTGCCATTTTAACTTTTCACAATTTTTATGCGCAAATCCTACCATTTTTATATTTATATGGTCAATAAAGTCGTCCTTTTATTGTCCCTACATTTACTCCAATGTTTTATACGCGCCAGCAGCCGCTATTCTTTTTCCATGTATAGATGCGAACATACATTCGTAACTGAACCATTTCAGTACAACTCAACTCAATGGCCTCAATCTCTTCAAACTGCACAGCCTATATAATAAGGGAAAGGATCTAAGCCAAGTCCATTTACTTTTGGAAGTCCTCCTGGTATTTTATGCAAGTTTTGATTTGTTTCGAGGTTTTATTGTTACATTTATTTGATATGTAAGAACACCAAGGATTAATGTACATTTTTTTTATTGTTTTTGACATTCTAAGCTCGTCGGTTGATTATGGTCTCCGAGTTTTAACTTGAAGTAGCTAATCTGGCGATTATGCAGTTGTCAGATCCAGGATTAAAAGTTATAATTTTGTAAATATTTTGTAACTTTCACTTCAGCAGCATGGATATCTATTATAATTTGTACAAGTGTTTGGATACGAACCATGTATGTACACACGAATATGTTGCATGTCCATTTGAGGTCGCCTGATTTATAACTGTAGATGAGTGTGCCACACGTTTTTCACTATACCGAACAACGAAACGTGCCGGAGCGAGTAAAGAGAAAAATTATCTCCCATTTATTACAGAGCCGGAATTTAATTTTTGTTTATTCGAGTAAAAACGACGAGTCAAGAATTTACGATCGGTTATGATGATTTAATGCTAAACTAGAATTGATGATTTCCATTCCACGTATAGTAATATCTTTACCTGGTACCCTATGGATACTTAAAAACTAGTCATCAGACACACTAAGAATTTTTTTTATTATAAAATAATAATAAGGGAGTAATTAGAATATGCATTAAATTTGAGAGCACTATTACTGATTTATGGAGTTTTCTTCGGTATATTGCCATTGATACCCAATAAAGTTCATAAATCAACAAAGTCATAGCAATTGTCACTATTTTTTGCTAGAAAACTGCCTATAAAAACAAACCAATAGCAGCACGACTGAAAAATGTTTCTTTATTTTTTGTTGATGACAAAGTGTAAAGTTGAAGTTCAATTAGCATAAATTTTTCACTTTCTTTTGTTTGTTCACTTTATTCTTTTGTTACACACACATACACACACACACACACACAGATCCTGTTTTTTCATCTTCTGCAACTCTATCAGTTGCTATTCCTCAGTATTTGAGTTTATGAAAGTCATGCATGTCACATTGCTTGCGGAGTAGTAAGGTAGCATATTTTCGTTAGGGTTGGGTTTCCGATCCGATATCAATCCCCCAAGCAAACGACCAAAGAATCCACCATCTCAATATCAAAAGTTATATTTGAACAATTGCAGATATACACCGCGTCGGATCGAGTCACCCCCTCAATGTCGCCATCCTCATATCGATAAAGTCTCAAAACGAAAAGAACTCATCGGGCACTTTATATACCCATACTACGAATTTTCACAATTTCCTCCTTGCGTCGTCAAGTTGCCGCCCCTCGTGCTACCGTTTCTCATTCTATCCATTCTTTCGGAATCCTGGAATCATATTTCCAAGCGAATCTAGAAATATTTACTCGGTTGAAGCGACGCGTACTTTCAGGTACTCTTCATACTCACTTTTCGTTTTCATCGAACAAACTCTCACCATTCACAACATTGTCGAATGGCGAATAATTCGTTGAAGCAGTTACCTCTATATACACTTTTTCTACTGCCTACCTAATTCAAGATCGAAACGGAAAAACTTTCTGCTCCATAAGTTTAACGTTATGCGAACGAAACCGCTATTCGTTCGTTCAAATGTTCAGTGTTGGTAGAGTTGGAAAAAAAATTTTGTCGAACGATGCCAAAAGTAATGCTATGAGAATGGGAAAAGGGTGGCTCGAGCGCGCTGTGGCGTCCTGGAAAAATAAAACCAACACTGGGATAAAACCTGTTGGAGAAACGAGAAAAAGCAAGCCGGAAACTTAAAAAAAGTATCATTTTGCAAAGAGAGACGACGGAACTTCAAATTGGGTGCCAACTGTTACATTTACGAGAACGACGAAAAGTGTTTGTCAAGAGAGGAAATATGAGGTTGGGAAGCAAAGAAGCAGCGAAGTAGCAAAAAGGAAGGAAATAAAGGAGCAGACCGTGAAAATGATCACGATAAAGAGGAAAATCATCAGTATGAAGTGACACAATCAAAATCACATTTTTAACAAACTGCTTATCAAGTCGAAGTTCGATAATTTGTGCTTATTTCAAATTTTCTCCTATTCTTTTCTGATAATATAGTAAGTAAACCAGTTCTTAATATTGCTTGTAGCAAATGCAGATTGTGAAAAGGAAACTTAATTTGATATCAAATCCATACCTATAAAAAGTTATCATCACACATGAAGAAGTTTCGTTTATGCAAATGCGTGTCGGATTGCCATTTCCAGTCGTTACCATACAATAGACATAGTAAGAATAGACAGAGTATTGGCAGCTTGGTTATGTTCAGTCAGGACTGCTAATTTTCCACTGGTGCTGAATATCAAACTAAAGAATAGTAAGCACGCCGAATCAAGTTTCTATTTTTTCCGCTTTCCCATCAGCGCCAAGGGCATCTTTTATTTCTCTCTCCCAAAGGCACACTCTATCTATTCTTATACCATGTCTATCATCATTACGTACTCTTGTGTAATCTGGATGCGTTTCCTCGCATCGAACAAACGCTCATACTCGTGTAACATTTCCCCTTCCTCTTCCATTTACTGACACTATATATAGTCATATTTACACGATTACGACTCGTGGAAATAAATAATATTTATTTAAATCTTTACTTTGATCACAATTTTTAGTGTTTAGAATTAATACTATTGTATGCTTAGAGCTTACTCTAATGGCAAAACACTAGGTTCGACTATCCCTAAGCAAGGCTCAATAGGAAGTCCGAAGTAAGTTGTGAGTTGGCTCTGTCCGATCTTGTCCACTCAGACAGTCAAGCGGTCATGCGCATTGTGAGCTGACGTGGCGTATAGCCTAAATAGCATGCGCATACATGCGTATTGATCTAGTCTCAATAGACGGAGTGATTGATATAGAATAAGCAATTAAGCAATCTACATGGTGAGCTATACATAATGGGACATAATGGGATGCTATAATATAACTATATGTAATTGAACAAAAAAGAAAGAAATAATTAAAAAAACTAAATGTAAAATAAATCGGTGCGTTAAATTCGCACGTTCCGAAAGCATCCACTAAGATTTCGCATTTTATTTGCAACAAAAACTGTAAAAATTATTTAAAAAAAAGCAGTGTTGCAATTTTTGAAAATAGGTTGAATTGTTCTATACAGGGTGTTCTGAAATTGGCGGACAATCGCCAGGTAAGATTGTAGATCGGGTTAAAAGAAAAGGAAAATCTTAATATCAAAATGTCCGGAAAGTATTGGTTTGTTTTCACGAGGTGCTTAAAGTTTGAGTTTTGATATCATAAAATTGGCATAAAATCGATTTTTTCTTTTTATATTTAATTACTTTTAGTTTACCAAAGAAAGTTATAATGTTGATTTCCTTTTTTTATTTTTGGCGATTATCCGCCAATTTCAGAACACCCTGTATAATTGAAAAAGAGGAAGAAATAATTAAACAACTATATATAAAATAAATCGGCGCGTTAAATTCCCACTTTCCGACAGTCTACAATAAGATTTCGCATTTTATTTGCAACAAAAACTGTAAAATTATATTAAAAAAAAGCAGTGTTGCAATTTTCAAAATCGGTTAAATTGTATTATTTCCAAAATTGGTAACGAAACTCTTAAATATCCTATAATTTAAAAGTCATTACAGGTACTTATTTTCCCCTAATATTTTAAAATCTATTTCAAAATTTTTGCAAAATTTCTATACATTCAGTTTGGTTTTACGATCTACGCTTAACCTATACCTAACCTAAGTAATAATATTTAGTTTCATGATTTTATCACTTTTTATAGCTTTTCGATTTAGTGTCGGTTTCAGCTTTGGTTTTTAATTTTTAAATAATAACCAGTTGGCCATGAAGCCATTGTTTAATTGGCTATATACTACTTACTCTTAGAATTTACAACTTGCAAGTAAACAAAAGAACACAAATATACAGGATGTTGCAAGGGGAATTAAAGTATTAAAAGTATTACAATTACTTAGCTTAGCTTAGACAGGCATGAGAGAGAAATTGAAATGGAAATATGTAAATGTCAATAACAACATACACATACATATACACATACACATAGACATACACATACACATACACATACACAAAACATACAAAAAACAGAATATTAAATTTTGCTACGCACGAACTTCTCTTTATTATAACTATAAGTAGCAATAGGTAATAATGCAAAAATAGCTAATAGATGTAGATGTAGGTCAGTTCCATACGAGCTGCACATATAAAATTGAGAATTAGAAAATTGTGCACTTTTCAAAAACTGCAACACTGTTTTTTTTTTAATATTGCTACAATATTGTTATTACAATATTGAGATTGTTATTGTTAAATATTGAGCTAATCCTACTTGATTATGCTTATTATTATATTTTATTATTGATTTTTATACAAATATAGATACATAAATGCATGAAGTAAGTTGCTCTCAGTGTGTCAAGAGTATCAGAGGTTAAATAAAAGTGAACAATACTACCTACATTTTGCAAACTACTACAATACTACTACTACTTGCAGCAACATTAAACTTTAATGACGTAATCTCTATTTTATCACAGATATTGTTAAGCTCATATATTTATTTCTTCTTGGTGTGTCAAGAAATTGGTAAGTTCGAAAAAGTAGTTTTATGAGTGATATGTGTCTGTGTTTGTAATTGAACCCACAGTTGTACCGTACTGCGGTGCGAATTTAACACACCGATTTTTAAAAAGCATAAAAAATCAGTTGAATTTACTAAATTATTCAATCAATTCTACTTAAAACTCAATACTTAGACAAATTCACGCAAATATCTTGAATTATATTACAATTTACAATAACTGCTAGAATTTAGACAATTTTTAGAAATAAATTTGACAATTTGCATTACCTTTAGAATTTACAATACCTATGAGCAGGCACGTAGCAAGGAATTTTGTTCGGACAAAGCGGGTGGTGAAAAAAATTTAACAACGTCACACTTTTTCTTTCAGGTACATTCTGTTTTTCTAAATTTTATGGCATTTCGGGAGGGGGGGGGGCTCTCGGTGGCTACGTGCCTGCCTATGAGCATAAAAGCGGAGTAGAAATACTAATTCAGCAGAAAAACATGAATATCCACTTTCTACTTCGTCTTGTAGACAATTTCGGTACGTTCATAAATAAATTTTATGAATTTTTGCACAAAAACCTACCTGAGTCATCTTGCATATTGTCTTTGAAAGGAATTTCCTACTGTTACATTTTCGATTATCATCTTACGCGTCGCGCGCGTCAGTGTTCCTCTTTGACTCACAATGTTACTGGTTCATCTTTGCGCATGCGTCATTTACTTAACCTTATAGTGCCACTAGATTTGTTACAAAAATTACCATGCAAAAGACAACCATAATGTCTTTCTTTGCGCTTCATTTACTTCATCCGCATGTTTCATTTTTATGCTTTGGTGATTTTCTTTCTGCTTATTGTTATGAGACTTTTACTTCTTTGTAAGAATCAAGTTAATAGAAAGAGTAACGTGATTGGTCTGCACGAAAATGACTTAAACGATTCTGGGAAGTTGTATAAAACTTGTAATAAAGGAAATCAGTTGCCACACGAAATGAAATCGAATGAAACGAGCAGAGAATGATGAATAATCCGCAGGCAGACAAAGAAACAAAATCTATTTCATATTTTTGACTTTTGAAATTTGTTACTTATCATATTCCAAGAAGAATGAATAACTTCTTTCAATGTTTATGGTTTTTTGCGATAACATGGTTTTGATTTGATGTTAAGTGTGTGTATCAAAAGTATTTTTAATGGTCCTGTGAGATTTAAAGTTGATTCATCACGGAAGAATTTTTCTATCTAAAAGTTTTAATAGTTTTTTTTTCCGTTACACACTTTCATTTTTTGTACGTTATTGGCCAATAAAACGGCTAAAAAATGGCTATTTCTAACTCGATTGATAAATATTGGATAATTTTTGAGTGTTCTTTTATAACGTGGAACTCGTTGCACAATGTGTTGCCAGCTAGAGCTAGGTATATGGGAAAAGGAGCTGTAAATGGGCGCCACTTTGGTAGTCAAGCAAAGAAATTAGTACTTAAGTCACTTTAATGCTTAATCAATATTGTCTAATTGACAAATTGTACTGGTCTCGTTGACTATTCGTATGCACTCGACTCTATGACCACACTTGTGACATTCATTCGTGCGCATTCATACCACAACAAAATCGACAAGACGTTGACAAGTGAAACAATATGGTGGGCGATTCACATCGAGCTATATGGTAGGAATTCTACAGGTTCTTTCGAGATCTTAGATCATATAGATAAGTTGGATCGGTCACTTCAAATTCGTTAA
>JARJEB010000631.1:0-13162 GCA_030264535.1 Liometoxenus newtonarum
CAGTTTGACAAGTGCAAGTGTAGTGCAGAATAAATGGTACAAGCCGTTAATTTGTGGTACACTCTCTTCTACCAACAATTAATGTGTACGTAGTAAACATGGTACGTAATATGTATGAACGTAAAACGCATTAACCTGCAATAGACATACATATACTGCACTGATTTGCTCCACGACCTCCTCGAGACTGTGTGAAAATGTTGCACTGAGTGTACACCCAGTATTAAATCTTAAATAAAATAAGACGAGCGGATACACTGCCTACACTAATTAATAAATAAATAAATGTATCAAGCCAGTACAAGAAAAGTGCACACTAGTGTACACCAGTGTAATAAATGAAAAACGCTATTATATGCACACGGGCAGAACTGCACTCCAGTGCTGTGATGCACTGGATTTGAAAAAAAGGCAATTTGGCTAAGTCGAAAACAACATAAATTTTAAAATCTAGGGATTTTCGTTTTTTTCCTACATAAATAACCGGTGAAACTGGCTGGATTCCATTCTTTTGACAGTTCTGAAGAAGTGTGGTTAACTTCGTAGGACTACGTTGGGTGTGTGAAAAGTGAAGTCCACAAGAAAATTCAAAGTAGGAAATACATAGGCAAAGAAAATCGGCAACACGAAGAGAGAATGAAAAGACAACGCCACGACCAATAAATATCAATGAGGTAAGCTCTAAAGAGTTTTAATTAGCTTCAACACTGACCATAACATGAGTTGTTACATTCTAAGAAGAAAGAAAAATGAAAAAAAAAATTGAATCCCAAGTTGATAAATTCGCGCTCAAGATTATAAATTGTGTATGCCTACGAAAAATCATTAACACGCTTATTGTTTCAATATAAATTCTTGTTTTATATATTTTTATAGCAAAAATATGGATTTTGCACATATGCGTGATTACTCCGAATTTTGCGAGCAACTTAATGATATGCGTACGCGTTTTCACAAATGGGATAGTTGTGAACAAACGGTAGCACTTTACTATCTCATGGTTGGTCTTCCGTTTGCAAATGCAAAATTTCTTCAGCATGCCTTGGATCAATGCATCTCTGCTCTAAGTACACCAGAATCGCTGATACTCGAACGAAATGCCAATGATCCAACGTTTATCAGAAATCTACTATCAGAACGACCTCATGTTGCTCTATCATTGCTGCAAGCACATCTGCCATTGCTAAGGCCAGGCAACAAGGACACAGCTGAAAGTTATTTGATAACAATACGAAAAGTCTTGTCCGATTTCATCACGCCACCACATAAAATCTACAATGAGTGTGTTGAAATTATGTCTTATGTGTTTGTACATCCAGCGTTTGGAAAAGAAGACAAGAAATCATTTAAACATTTACTCAAACAAGTCGTCAATCGTGTAACGCCGGAAAACTTTGTGCATTCACCGATGAATGAATCAAGCGACGAATCAGCAAGCCCCAAACCGGAATCAAGTAATCGTTTTCCTCATGATCTACAGAATCGATTAAATCGTCGATCGAATAGTTTAACACCGGCACAAACAACTAGTTCACACGAAAATTTGTCACCGGCGCCGGAACTATGGTCATCACAAGAAAATCTTTCACATCAGACGACAAAACCACGTAGTTACTCGCTGTCCAGTGACAAGACTATCAATCTCCACAATACGTTACAATCAAGTAGCTCGGAAACGAGGTTACAAGACTTGCAGACGATGAATAACCAACCTGTAATGAAAAGTATAGTTTGCTGGTTGAAATCGTTACGTTTGCATAAATACAGTTGGGTTTTTAATAATTTGTCGTATGAGCAAATGTTAAATTTGACTGACGAATCGTTAGAAGCAATTGGAATTACAAAGGGTGCTAGACATAAGTTATTGCTTAGTATTGCCAAGGTGAAAGAGCGCAGCGTTATGTTGACTATGCTTGAGACGGAAGTGATGAACGGTTGTGAGTTGCCTTCTGCTTTAAGGAAACTTAAGAGTGTTATGTTGAGTCCGTTATTGGTGATGGGACCAGATGAAGATTTACCTGCACAATTTGTTAAAGTTATGGGAAAAGGTTAGTTATAAACATTTTTTTTATCAGTGATGGCATTTGCACCGGGTGCAGATTGGTTTGGGTACAATGTTTTGTACCCATTTTATGCGTTCGATATGTCACTCTAACTACTCTGAGAAGTTCGGAATTACTTTTATTCGGTCGGAACTACTCTGAGTAGTTTACAGTGGCATATCGGAAGCAATGCAACGGGTGCAACCGTTGGATGGCGTGTATATTACATTTTAAAGTTATGGCGGGCATTTGATAGTACCCACAGGGTGCAAACAGGTGCAAACCCTATTTATTTGCACCGGTGCACACCGGCTTCCTATCACTGATTTTGATGGGCAGATTTGAGGAATTTTGCCTTTCTGGTTTCTACCACTGATGGCATTTGAACCGGGTGAACTCGTTTATGCACCCAATGCACCTGGTGCAATGATTGAATGCACCAATTGGGTGCATTCGGTGTAATCGTTTGCACCCATTTTATGCGTTCGAAATGTCAATCTTAACTACTCTGAGTAGTACGCAACTACTTCGAGCAGGTTGGAACTACTCTGAGTAGTTTATAGTGGCAATGATGAATGCACCAATTGGGTGCATTCGGCGTGTTATTCGCCAATAAGATTCAAATAGTTTTAAATTTTAAGGTAATGACTAGAAACCTGAAGCACCCTCAGGGTGCAAACGTTTGATTGCACCCGGTGCAAACCGTCATACCGTCACTGCTAGAAACCGACTTTAAAATCGAACTAAACAGAAAAAATGATACAAACTGTTATGACTTATCTAATTATTTATTATATTGTAGTTTGTACTCAATTATTAATGTTGCGCCAACCATCTGAAGAAGCTCTAAATAATTTTGGTGCATTGTGTGATCGTGCCGAGACAAATGAAGCGTTTTCAGTTGATCAAAAACGCCGATTGACTTTATGGCGAGGACAGGTCAAACGGTCCAATGCGCCGAATTCAAGTGCCAACGTTCAGAATTCAAATAATAATTATCAAAGGTATTTATTGTTTCTGTACCTATTTTAAATATCAAATAAGTAACATTCTTGTTGTGTTTTTAGACATCAGACTCCAGCATCATCATATACACCATCTTCATCATCAAATTCCCAAACATCGCAAATCTTCAATCATAAAAGTTCGTCGTTTCCAAACGTACAAAACAATCAGCAAGTAATCGGTGGCCATCGGCATTCAATCGGTAGCATTACCATGAACAATGTAATGCAATCACTGCCGCTGCAAAATTTCTACAAAAACGAATCGCCGGCGAATTCGTTTACTCATCACAGCACACTCAACACTCACAGTAAACATAATACGAATCATACCAACAATAAGAATACGACGAACAATCATCAAAACCATCATACGCCTCCGCCACAACTTCATGTACGTTTCCAAGAATCAGAGAACGAAAATACGGGCAATAATAAAGGTAAGAAACAAATTTTAAAGAACGTCGATATTGAAAGCAGCTTGGAGTCGTTATGTTTGCAAATGATGGAACACGCGCTTGGGCCTTAAACTACGTCTTTTGCGTTTATTTTTTTTATTATATATTTATTCCGTTTATTCGTGTTATATTTATTTATTATATTAAACTGTGCTTCTTGACAATGTGAACAGTCAGATTTAAAAGTTTTCTTATAGTAGTTCAGCTAATCATATTTTACGTAAAATTTAAGATAAGCAAAAAGACATGATAATTTATATTTATTGGGAAGTAATGAAGTATTTTTATTATTTAATCGAGTTGATGGACGAATGGTAAAAACATGCTAATGAAAAGAAAAAATGACGGATTACAAAGATAATTGATTCACATACATATATGTATATTTAAAATAACGACGCGAAATCTCTATTTCTACATAACATTATTCCTAATTATACGTACACGTACTACATTGTAATTATTTATTTTAACTAAACAATTGCAATGACGCGATGTTACTTATTCTTATTAATTAAGATTTAACATTATTTTTAAAGACAAAGAATTACATTAATATAAAATGGGTCTGCGCATAGCACCAAAAAAAAGTTATCATTTTTTTTATTAATATGAAAAACCGCATGTTTTAAATTTCTTCAGTTACGGCCTAATTAGTTAACTTCATTCAACAAAAACAACATTTTTTTAAGTTACTCCGTCCATTCTAATCAAACATAACTTGTAAAACTGTTCGTGCTCACTGATTGGCGGGGGCACTGTCAAATTTTTTATAAATTGACAATGCTTTTGTGAATTAGTCATATATTAGTACCAACTATTAATTAATTATTTTATTACGACTAAAGAAAGCTTTTTGTGTATAAAAAATTCAATTCAACGATTGTCGATTAAGTTAAAGAAGATATAAGAGAAACAAAAAGAATGAACATATATTACTATTTCTATTTTATATATTTACTGCTGGCAGATTTAATTAATTAATTAACAATTATTATATTAATTATTTTGTTAGGAATAGGCATTACTGAATAATAATTGATTTAGTCAAAATTTTCATTCCCCTTGAAAAGTACAATCGAAATGAGAATTGCAAATTGATACTGAGGTATGAGAACAATGGGAATCGAGAGTGAAACGTATGCTTTAATAACTTAACCACAGTAAATTTGTGTTTAATTTTTTATTTTACAGTTATAGAGATATTAAGTGTAAAGATTAATGAAGGCGGGGCCTTGTCAATTTTGGAACATACAGGTATATTCTATAATATTTAACGAGCCCTGCTTTTTTCAAAATCTTTTGTGTCTTTACAAATTACAAAATCAAGTGATGAATATCTCTATATTACACGTGCATGTTGAATAATCATGGCGATATGATAACAAAAGTCGAAAACCAAAGTTAAACAAGTTGAGAGACTCATTAATCGCCTGCTAAGTCAAAATACTGATGATTGTAAAACATGTAAATGTATTGAAGTTAAATGCTCAATGTGCCTAATTTATTAATTTAGTTATTGATATTGGAATACTGTATTTTGACGAGACGAAATGATTCTATATTTATATTTAATATGTATGATTTAATCGTCCTTAAATAATTATTATCAATTTTTTTTTCCGTTAATTACCTACATTTAGACTGCATATGTTATTCGTTATTCTTGTAATGGTTTAGTTTTAATTTTCTTTATGTTTAAAGTAAATGTATAAGGTTGTTTGTGCATTGTGATTATAATTTTAACAAGTAATTGCAACAATGTACTAACGGCCTAAGCACAGCTAAGGTAATTACGATCCAAATTTACAAATGATTCGAATAGAAATAGAGAAATGACAATGAGTAATTTGTATTACACATTTTTACAAGAAGAAAAGTTACGAATAATTGATTAACGTGTTGAAATTGTGGTCGTTTCGCTTACATTTTAGTATCTAATGGAGCTATAATTAATATGAATGGCAAAATTTACCTAAAATTGGAAATTTCCATTTTGTGAATTGTAAAATTTATTATATGCATAAATTTTGTAATGCAAAGTTTTCTCTAGTCTTATAATTGAAATTAATATGAAACAAAATTTAATTAAAAAAGAAAAAAATACTCAATTAAAGAAATCACAATAATAATAAAAATAAATGAATATGACGATTGAATTCTCTGAATTATTAATTAGGTCGATTTAAATTAAATTTATAAGTTTGCCAATAATTTGATGCAAAGTCATTGCATTGAATTGATTTAATATTATGAGGTTCTTTCAAGAAATGAAGAAGCAGGCAGTATCTAAGGAGATGGAAATTTTTTAAGAGAGAAGAAAACTTTGTAGTCTTGTGACATGTGGATGTTTTTGTGATTTGTCTATGTGTGATACAAGTTGCCATGCGGCTAAAACTGATGCAAAAAGACTGATTTCTAAATAAATTTAAATAAATAAAAATAATTAATATCAAATTAAGTATAATTTTCGAGCCTTGTTACCCAATTTTTTTCCTACAATTTAATTTCAGATAGAAAACATTTTTTGGTAGTTACATTTAAAATCAGCTAACGAAGTTCTATTTTTACATACTTTTTCTGTTTTTTTTTCAACAATTTTTATTAATACAAACATAAAAACTTCAACATAATTTAAATAATAAAAAAAATCATTTAATGGTTTTTATAAGTTTTTCTACTTTTTGTATTTCCTTGTTTCCCATGTCAGTTTTATATATTTCCTTACTTATTTATGTGTTAATTATGGATATCTTGGTAATTAACAAGAAATTAACAACAAAAAGAAAGGAAATTCCTTGGGAGTAATGATGAAACTAAGAAAGTGAATTATGTACGTCGGAAACGACTTCTTCACTCTTAAGTCATGAACAAATATTTGTATTTTATACAGTGTGATCCAAAATGAATGACATCCAATTATTATCGGCGCCAAAATAGGCTTTAAACTGGATGCCCATGCCATTCATTTTGGGTAACTCTGTATTATAATTCTGAATGTAGGACATTAATTGCATTTTTATGTGTGCAAACAGGTGTAAACGTAAACAACAGATTGCAACCGTGCACAAGTAAACATTTACAAGTTGAAAAAGTTGTACTTGACTGCAAGCTGCGAGTCGGAAGTATTGGTAAATTGAATGTCACTCAAGTCAAGATTTCTTGAGATGCAACATCACAAGCACAAGGTTTTGTAAAATTTTGTTTGTTTTAGTTTTGTTTGTTACTTTCTTGAGAGCTATTATTTTACATATCTTACAACAGTGTTTTGGATAGTTTCATTGTTTTTGCAACGTTGAACTTACTGCAATTCACTTTCATTATGATGACTTTAAGTTTATGATTCGTGCAACTTCTGGTACACTTGTAATAATTAGTAAACTTGGAATTTAGCACGTTCTAAGTTCTAACATAATATAAAAAAGTTGCTACATGGAAATATAATAAAATAAATGACAAACGCAAGTTTTCCAAGAATTGCAACACTTTCGACACGCACAATATACACATTGATAATCATTCTACATGAAAATCCTATTTTCAGATTTTTAGTTTTTATTCGTTCCAATTTAATGGCAAACGAAGTTTTAGTAAAAATTGAAAAGTTATAAAATTCTGAAAGAGTGCATTGATAATATTTTATTAGTCCTATTAATAATGTTCACCTTCCCCTTCATCAATTCTACCATGTTGTTCGTAACTACCCAGTCCTTGTCCTTCACCTGCTTGGTACTGATAGGAAGCATCTTCTGATTCACCACCACCTTCCTCCCCATCATGAGCTTCATAACTATATTGCTGCCTTGGTTGTTCGTCTTCATGTCCCTCATCCTGCCCATGATACGATGAATCGTAGTGTTTGCCATCATCGCTATTCTGATGTCCGTCATAACTATGCCCAACACCGGCGGCGGCTACAAATTGATGACCGCCGTGATGCCCATGGATTTCCGAATGAAT
The DNA here is from genome assembly GCA_030264535.1 of Liometoxenus newtonarum. Classification (NCBI taxonomy): domain Eukaryota; kingdom Metazoa; phylum Arthropoda; class Insecta; order Coleoptera; family Staphylinidae; genus Liometoxenus; species Liometoxenus newtonarum. The sequence continues at coordinate 7,465 of JARJEB010000631.1, forward strand.
ATTGGCGACTGCATATCCGGGATCATGTTTCGAACCGTGATGCACTTCGACTTTAGCTTCAGTTTTGCCTTCGCTCACAGGATGTTTCAAATAGTGCATGTCTTCTTTCTTCACATATGTCGGCACCGCATGGAAATGCTCCATGTGGATACTTTGAAATGATGTCGCTTGATGTCCTTTGTGATCGTGAATCACACCACAGTAAGAGAATGCGAAACAACTTACAAATAGCACCTAAAACAGAAAACAAGTTCAAAGGACAAACTTTTTGAAGAAAATATAAATTTGCTAACGTACAATAACTTGCATTGTGAAATTTAATTATATGTATAACACTTTTTGACAACTAATTTGTTAATATTAACTAAGTTAAGTTAATTTTTACTTTGTTCACTGGTGAATGGAGAGTTGAAACTATTTTTTTCATTTGGCACTGCTACGTTTATATATGCAGAGAGAACAAATGCTGGCGTGGTGGGTTATGGGCAATACCAATAAATGTTCTTTTCTGTCTGATCTTTATAAAATTTATGAACTGATACATGAGTAGGTACGAATGGTATAATTTATCGGGAATATAGTTTTAAAAGTAAAAAAAAGCGTCCGTTTTGACTCTTCCTTTTCTTTTTAAATAAAATTCTTATTTCAAACGTATTGAGAATACACAATTAATGCGAAGGCTATTTTTATTTTCGTTATTTTATTTTGTTGAACGATACCTACATCAGACTTGTAATTATTGATTATATGTTATAAGTAAGAAAGCTAATTAATTACTAATTGCTAAAAAAGGGAAGATGAAGTGATGTTGTATTAACAATAATAAGAATGATGAATTGAATATTTGGCGTCACAAGTTTTGATAGTAATAAGGTGCGACTAGTTTCGTGACGTACCTGATGATGTGACGTCACGAAACTAGTCGCACCTTAATACTATTAATACTTATGATGCCAAATATTCAACTCATCATTCTTATTAGTATAAATTGGTTTATTTTTGCAAGTGCATAAGACTTTATAAGTCACTTGATTTAAAAACTTTTGTTAAACTGTATTGAAATCGTCACTTTAATGTTTTTTTAAGTGTTTCCTTTCCGTATAGAAATACTGTTTTTATCAGAATCTATATTCAAGTAACGAGGAATTTGTAATAACTATTAACTTCTCCTAAAGAGTTTGGAAATATTTCAATCAAGAAATCCATTTAGGAAGGCTTAATCTCACAGTGACAATTTTCATTTATTTTTTAATATTTTAAAATTTTTTAAATTTACAAGACAATTTATCTCAATGCTATGCACCGCAAGTTTATCTATACCACAGTTTTGTTGTTGTTTTTGTTTTAAATTATTAATTGATTTATCAAATTTACTTATAAATATCATCCAATCATATACTTAACACATAATTAAATCAATATTATAATATAGGGATGTGATATGTTGAAGTTCACAATGCTATGCACCAAGTTCAACTATAAGTACCATAGTTTTTTTGTTTTATATTTTGAGTTGATTTATCAAATTTACTTATAATTCATACACTTAGTAGATAATTAAATCAATATTATTAACCATGCAGTGAACACTGCACTAGATATGCTAGAGGTCTGTGTTCGATCCCCAGCGAGTGAGACAACTTTTCTTTTGAATTGAATAAATATTAATTAATAGTATGAATGAAAAATTGTCACTGTGAGATTAAGCCTTCCTAAATGCATTTCCTGACTTCTATTGAAGTTCACTTCAGTTTTAACAAACTATCTAAAATGGTCTGAAAATATTAAGGAATTAGGACCTAATAGAAAATCTCTTCATTTTATTATTGTGTCGGCTTCAAAATATCTCTCTGCGATACAGACATGTATAATTTATTTCATATATGTTCTGTGGCTCATGTTTACTTAGAAGTACTGTAATTTACTTTCCCCGCAAACCATTACTTGACTACCATTTCAAACAGTTGCTAATTTTTGTTGACAGTGATAAATTACTAAATTAAAGAGCATTGTCAAAATGCCTTTCGGTTTTTAAATTTAAATATAGAAATTTGCAAATTTCAAACAGTTAAACGTACACTTTTTGCCGACAGGAAATAGAATTGATATTTTTTTCTTATTTAATGCATAATTATTAATTTCGTTCGACACTTAAAAAACCGGAAGTTAGATAAACAAATGCGTGATTTGGATATAAATATTTTGAAAGAGAGAATTAATTGTGTTCAGAAATTACATCAAATGTAATTATGATTTATTATATTTATTAAGGATCAATTAGGTATTTTTTATTAAATATGTTCCATTATTTCTGTCGTTTTATAACATAATTTTTAGAAAGTTTGGTATTTGTTGTCGATTTTTTTCCTTTTAATGATCTATCTATAAATGAATAAATTTTGTTTTTGATTTAAATTTAAACAAAATGAAATTGTTCTGAATTTGTACATTTATTAGTACTTTTGATTTAGCCTAATGTGGTTTAATAGAAATTTGTATTCAAGTAACATTTATTTTATTTAGATTTTAAAAAGTAAAATCGATTAGGAAAAGTAAATTTCACTAAAAAAGTAAACTTCATAAAAATAAGAGAATTAATTTCTCTTTGTAAATTCCTACAAAATTTAAAGAGAAAAATTAAAGGGACCAATTTCATGAAACGCACAAAAAAAATTATTATCCTCGTAATAAAAAGCATCATATGCTAGAAATTATTTAAGAGAAAATTAAGGTCATTCAATCATATGAATTAATAATTTAAAAGTAAACTTGAATATATTAAGTGAGTTTTAACTGAAACAATTACAAATATCGAAAACCACATTTTTGGACTTGTCTGAAAACATAAAAATTGGCTTTAATTTTTTTTTAATTATACGGAGCGTTTATTTTAGGATCGAACATAGTCTGTAGCGTACGCAATGTTCGCAGCTAAAATAAACGAGTCAAACTCATGGCAGTGGCGATGCACGATCAAAGCAATTAATTTTATGTTCATGTTCTTACTGTCAGTTTCAATTTTCTTTTTTGTTATATTTGAATTTATTGATTTGAATCGTTAACTTCTTTCTCAAATAATTCGGATCTCGATTCAACAACGTTTCCAATAATCATAAAAATTGCAGTGATGCAATGACTTGTCATCGTGGTGTGTCGTCGTCCGTCCCACATCCCCACTCTCCCGGTCCGTTGATGTGTCTTTAGCAATGCAAGTCCCCTCCCCACTGCATGAGTTTGACTCGTTTATTTTAGCTGCGAACATGGGACATGCTATGTTCGACGGTAAAATAAACGCACTGTATAAGTAACTTCGGAAAATAGGAGGATGGAATGTTTTACTTTATAGCTTAGCTTGTACTCATTTTTGTTCCAGAAGACTGCACTACTCTAGTTCCCCATTTATTTAATTTAATTTCCTCGTAGAATACTAATTTGCGAACTGAATTATAAATATAAAATAATTCTCATTTTAGTACGGATGTATGCGCACATTTCCCAGTTTAACGGTTTAATGCACTATAGAGACTATATATATTTTAATAAAAGCGCTTCCATCGGTTTGTTACGTTCGTCGATATATTGAAGGTATAAAAGGAAAGTAATACTTTCAGACAAACCAATTCTACCGCTTGCTTGCTTTTTGTATTCTAGGTCCTCCCCTTTCTACGGCGGAGGCGTCTCCTGGCTTCATATTCATGAATTCATGAAAATGGGTACTCAGGTGGGAGTTTAGTCAGTAATGCAGAAAACTATACACGGGTATAGTACTGGGTAGAGTAGAGTAACTCTACCCGTAGAAACTCTTGCAAAAATCTCATTAGAATAGAGTTTGCAGTAGAGTGACTTCTTTCTGGTAGAGTAGAGTACTACCGCACGTGTGGCAGAGTTGTCCTGCTCTGCTTACCCCCTCTACCTCCTACACTCCTCTCTCCTTTACTCTACTTGGAACTATACCCGTGTAAACCCCCCTTAAGAGTCTGACCTTGGCTACTGGCAGGAGTTAGTAGTTATCCTATGCAGGATTCTACCACCTACGGAAAAAAAATCAGGACAAACTACGAAGAAAAGTAGGTAACCAGCATAATCGACAGTCAAAGACCAAACCTGTACTTGGAGATAAAAACATAAAAGGGTAAATAATTGGCTTAGTATTGATGTTATCCTGAAACCTCTTAAAGTATTTTCTTTTTGCTACAAATTTTGGAACTTTGAACGTAACAATTCCTCGCTGGGGTGAAAATTTTTGTTAACATTTCAACAATCTCTATAAAAAACTATTATATTTTGTCCTGGTCCATTTGAAAGTATTGAAATCGAGATGTACAAAACAGCTGATTTGACACGCAGATATTATATTTTTATCTCATTCCAGCACACATTATAGTACTATTGCGTATTCAATTACTCTTATGCATGTTGTCTCCAAGGGACATGTGACATTGACAGTGTTCTTAACTGTTCTATTATATTTGAAGGTTAATTATAAATGTTGAAGTTTAAGCTATATAGTGAATGAACCAGTCGCCTCCGGTAAGTAAATCGGTTCGGGTCGCACTGCATAACTTTTCGACCGCGATCGGAAAGTAAGTATTTTCTCTACAGTTTCTACTTTCCGTTCAAAGTTAACTCCATGGTCTGAAAGTTGTGCGGTGTAACCCGTACCGATTTATTAATCTAAGGAATCTACTTGTATATTCATTTTCACAATACAGAATGTAAATATGCTGCTCGATTCCCAATCCGCACCGAATCGGTTCATGCAAAACTTTCGCATCGTTGTTTTATGGCTACGGAAGCAGTTCGTTCTTTCTTCTCAACTTATTTGATATTTCTGTTTATAGTTCGACCGTTGAGAATCGTGCGTACCAGCGTACGTAATTACGGAGAACGATTATTTGATTGCATAATAGAAAGTATAATGAATAGACTGCTGAATGATTTAATGGACCAATGTGTTGAATTATGGTATCAATGGATATAAATATTTACGATAAAAAAGTCGATAGAAATAAAAGTCTTAGAAATAATTCCTACTTTAGTAGGTATGTACTTTGGTGCTATGAACTTAATTACAATGGGCTAGTTTGGTCATTTTTTATTGCATATTTGTAATCTACGTCAAAAAATAATTGACCCGTATTATTTCTTTTTTTTTTAAATATTCTTGTTTATAAGCTGAAAAAATTATTAAAAATTAATTAATTCAAAATGCGCGGGAGCCGTGACGTAATCAAGGGAGGTATGAAATGCATTTATAGCTGCGTTCGGCTATTCAACTATTTACTCTTTTTACTCTAAACGCCCTTTAGTCGTTCGGCTATTCCAAAAAGGGTGAATGGAGCAATCTTTATACACTCCATCATCACTCCAGCTACACTCCAACTCTGTCTGAATAGCCGAACGAAGCTTATGTTGCTTATCGCTTGTAAACAGACGATCGCGTACTTTCGGTAGCTTGCGAGAACGTGCGAAATTGTGGCTCGTGATGACATCATGGTGGCGCGAGTTTCAAATTTTGCACAATTATTTTCTTTATCCGCGTCGACCAAGTAAAACAACCATTATTAGGTGTGTATCCCGGCGCATATAACCCACATTAATACCACTCGCGAATAATGGAGCTTGACACACGTCAATAATAGGTCATTATTCCTCTAGAGATTTACTTTACGTCAAGCACAGCTCTTCGCTGCATTCA
>JARJEB010000632.1:0-13134 GCA_030264535.1 Liometoxenus newtonarum
CTCAAAGTGTGGGGTGCGCCCCACTTGGGGGGCGCCTAAACTGTACAGGAGGGTCGTCGAATAAACGAACAAAATCATAAACACTGAAAGCATTATAAAATTATTTAAAGCTCTAGCTATTTTTGGGGGTCACCTCATATCACAAGGTGCGCTCGCTTTATTGAGACCTGAGAGCTCTTTTTTTTGGTCACCATAATAAAAATTTCAGTCAAGTGCATATACTCTCCTATTTTATACAGGGGGGCGCAGAATTATTGAAGGTTAAAAAGGGGGGCGCGAAATACGAAAGTTTGAGAAACACTGATTTAGGCATTGTTTTGAACGAAGCAAAATGTTTTGCATTCACCCGTTTGCGTTTCCTTGGTTTTTTCTTGAGGTGCTCTTTCTTTTTCATCGTAAACCAAACACAAATTACTATCAGAAGGATAAATTAAGGATTATTTAAACCTTAAAGAACTGGAAACGATTTTGCTACCTATGTTTTTTTTTATTGACAATTGTAGATAACGTTGAATTTGAATTATATTTTTCACTTGTTAAAAGTAAAGTTTAAATGCGAATTTGTAAAGTATGGACGAGTGTGGACGAATTAAGGAATGAAATAGTGTGAGTGAAACGGTCCTTGTTTTCTTATGCGTGTGAATGAATGCATGTGTGTGTGTGTGTGTGTGTGTGTGTGTGTGTGTGTGTGTGTGAGGTGCGAGTGGAAGATTAGAAAATAAGGATTGATAGGGAGTGTCGAGTTGACTATCGTGTCAACAACATATTCTACTTATATTAATAACAAGAAAGTATTGTAGTTACATAGTTCGGAAGTGGTCAGAATTATTTACATTAACTTGCTCGACATCTTCAGCGATCATTAGTGCTGAAGTGGCGCCCAATTATTTATTAAGATTATCACCTCGGTTCTGGTTCCGATTCCCGAAATCTGCGCAAGAAGCAGCCGGCACGTCGTCTTCTGAGGTTCGTAACGCGCCTAGTGCATGTTTAAAGTTACACAATATTTCTTTTTTTTGCATATGGAAATTTTCAACAAGCAAACTAGAAGGCTTTAACTGAAATGAAAACACTCTAAAATATGTCTGTTTGTATAGGTATATTATTCTTCCTCCATCGCATGTAGGATGTTTGCCCGGTGTGTGTGTGTGTGTGTGTTTGTGTGTGTGTGTGTGTGTGTGTGTGTGTGTGCTTGCTGCTTCGTCGAGATAAATTTCATAAATCGTAAAAGAAAATAAGATTAATGCCCGGGTTATAAAGTTAGTCAGTTGAACGTCGTCGTCGTATTCTTAGTCATCCGAGAGTCGCACCTTTGGAGTGTACAGTCGTTACTTGGATACGTTTATAAACGTGCACTAAGTCGCAGATTTTCAAAGTTGTGTAATTTATAATGTAAGGATGTAACTGAGTAACAAGTTTAGAACTTGAAATATACACTGAACAAATATATTGTGTAAAACTTGATTTTACATTAAGCTTAATTCACACGATGCAATTTTCCTAAATAGTAAAAACGGATTCCACTAATTTTTTTCATGATCACCTATCTTTCCGATACCTACATACCTTCTGTATGCGTGGACGGAAAGTAAAAACAATTACAAACCAGGCGTAGCCAGGAATTATTAGTGCCGGGAGTTGAAATTTTTTTTACAAAAAGTAAAAGTTAAATTTAATTTTTTGTCTTTTAATCATATCCTAAACATGCTACATTACAAAAGGTTCATAATGTGATTAGCACCCCCTCGCCCCACTTTACATAAAAAGTCCTTGGAATTTTTGGTCTATTTCAAGTATAATAACCCATTTCAGATAGGTATTCTCATGCTTTTTGAATTTTTTTTTTCATTCGAATCCTTCTTATCTTATGTTTTTACTGTTCTTATATGTCCAAGCTTTCTACCTACGCCTACCTACGGAATGTAGGAAACTTGTAGAAATATAATATAAGCAATAAGATGATCCTTCATCTTGCCACTGCGTCTTTTTGTGTCTTGTCCTTTTTATACATTCTACGTTAAACTCGTTGGACTAGGATCATCATCGTTCTTTTTTTACGTTCGTGTTTTACGTTCGCAAACTGGTTTTTATAAATAGTAGCTCCGAAACATATCACAAGTCAAGACACGTAGCGAATAAGTAAAAAAAGCTTCATGGCTTCGAAGGACCTTTCTCAATACATATTACGCCGACATAGAAAACTTAAGATAAAGAACGAAAATATATTTAAAGGAAAACGAGAGAAACTGTGAATGATGTAAGTTGACTGGGGGTTAACTGAGGTCACATTCCCAATATACAAATAACAAATCGATATAAAGCCGGATTCGTATAATGCAAACATATTTTAGAACATAACCAATTTTCTTGCTACTGTTGCAAGAAAAAGCAATTTTAATTCAATTTGATTATGGTGTGGCAAAGTAATTAAAATTTCATGGTATAAATTGTAAAATATTGAATCAAAATTGCACGTCAAATAAATTATATACATCATGGGAATGTTGTTAGGTGGGCAATGAACTAAAAGCACTAAAAATGACCATTAAAATAAAAGCATATACTAATTGAAAAATAAGGTCTGGGACACCGCAAAACTTTCCGTGACTTAGTGTAACTATATAACGAGAATTAGTTGGAAAAACAAACAAACGATGGCACTATCGTGCATTTCAACAGTTCGAAGAGTGAATAACAAGCAGCAATTACAACCCGTAACAATGACTGATATTTTCTCGTTCTCGTTCACGATGAGTTACAAAAACGCCGTCGCTTGGTTCAGTCGGAATTTTGTTCACAGCTCCTATCAGCACCCCCCGCTCAACCCCCTCAGCTCCCCTCCATCGAAATCCCGACATCGTTTTTTTGTGGTGAGTACGATACTTTCCTATTACTAGCTTCGGTAGTATCGCAAAGTAAAAATTATTTGAATTAACAAAATGGTAAACGCGATATATAATTAATCCGTAATGGCGCCCTAATTACGCGCGAATCAGCATACGTTTGATTAATTGCATTATAATTGAATTTTTTGTCACAATATAGTATGTTTAAACAAGCAACGCTCCGAAAATTGCTGATTATAAATGATAAACCGGTATTCAGACAGGATATTTTGCAAAATCGAACGAATTCTTCAATGCGGTAAATCTAAACGCAATATAACTGAAAGGATTAATGCAAATTAAATATGTTTGAATATATCAAATATCATGTTGAATACCATAATGTTTTGTTAAATGATTTTAATTAATAATAATACGTCGAAAAGTAATTTGGAATATACGGAAATAAACACATAACGATTAATTATTAATTTGAATATATAATGTTGCTATTTTATCATAACGTTGAAATTTAACATGTAAATAATTATGAATCATTATAAATAAAACTGATTGAAAATATTTTTTTGATGTAATTTGTCCTTAAATTTTCTTTTAACAAGTGAAAATTATACAAATAGATTCAACTTAATCGATAATACAGGGTGATTCATTTTAGGTCTCCGTTTATCGCCAACTTTTTGTTAAACATATAAAATGTATCTCTTTTTGCTGAATTTTTCACGCAAGATTTTGTCGATAAATTGAGACATTTTCGATCATCTGATGCGATCGTCCGCACCTGTGGCTGCATTGTGACCAGCATATGCTTTTTTATTGAATTTTATAGAAATATGGAGATGGGAGAAATGCCGTCCACGTCCAATGCTCCATATTTACAAATAGCCATCGTACGGATACATCTATCAAGCATTGACGCAATATTGACAATCTATCAAGGGGTGTAATCTAATTATAACACCTATTTTCACGTATTACCACATGAAACTCAAAGCGCATATTCATATTCAAGCTTCAACATGTTTAACATCAGGTAACGTTGACGGACAGAACTAAAGCTCATCGAGCGCTATTATAGAACTAAAGTAGACAACGTTGACAAGTTTCCTCTGTTTGAATGTCTGCCCTAGAAATAGCCCAATGGAGAAAATATAGGAATTTTTACAAAATCGTGAAAATGTCTAAAAACATTGAAAATTAAAGATTTGTTCCTCAAATGAAAAATAACAAGAAACGTATTATTTTGATTTTTTGTCCAGCAGCGTTGAAGTAAGTTTAGAAGAATCATATTCTCGCATTCCGACATAGAAATAATTGCAAACCGATTTCGAACTGGACGCACACCAAGCATGCGCGCAAAGAACTAGAACTAGAAAGAGGTTCATGGTGTGTGTTGGAACAAAGCTCTGATAATGAAAAACTATTTTATCTCTTGTTATATTGTTTTATTAATAATTTTTTGCATATAATTATTAAAGAAAATTCAGGAATATAATCCTTGTAGATTCTTCGTTAAAATTGTAAATTCTGCTTTTTTTCTCTCTTTTTGTCTTAGCACATTTTATTTCACTTTTGTTTTGTTTTTATATTCTTAGCTTAGGATAGAATATATGTGGAGAATGCAAACACTTTGGAGAGACGTGTATCTGTTACGAAAAGATTTTCTCAAACAAAACAAGAGACGACACGGGAAACTTTTGCGGAATTTGGTTTCGCTCCTCTTTCGTGAACGCAATAACCTAACGGCGGTATAGAAAGAGGTTTGCACAGAAAATATTTTGGTGTGTCCCTTTACTTTCGAAGTAAGTACGCTTTTATAACAAGACCTCGCAAACACATATACGAAACGTCCAAAAACGGCGTAGAGGTAAATGTTTCAAAACGCGTGCTGTATCTGGTTTTCGATTATTTTGGAGGAAATTTCAAGAATTTTTACGTTCGGAATTTTTCGGATGCCATGTGACTGCCTTTTTTTCATCACTTTTTAGTCAAGCCTTATTTAAGAAATGCAGAAATATTTCAACGATTTGGAAGTCTCTAAAACACAAATTTCTCTCAAATATTACCTCTTCAATGAAAAAAAATTGATAGGTATATCCCAAAAATATTTGAATTCAATAAAACCATTGAAGATCGAAAAAAGCATTAATCCGCACAGTAAACTAAAGAAAACTATACGAAACAATTAAACTTCGGGAATATATGAACGAGTTGACAGTTTATCCCCTTGCTTGTGTCCTATTTCCTGTGCCATGGTTTTTCAAATATTATATAAACATCAATGTGTTCAGATTCAGGTTTATTATGACCGAGTTCGTACTTGATGAATGAAAGAGATGAATTTGTAATGAATATAATACATGATACGAAATTAGAACATTTGCAATGAACCCTGTCTCAAGGGTTTCTTTCCATTTTTCAATACTTGAAACCATAGAGATAGAAATTTATAGAGAGAACATAAAGTCGATTTACTGGCGCTATATTTGTGGTTGCACCTGAAGTGCGTGTCACTACTGGTCCGTGCGTGTACTTTGTGTAGCCTACATTTTTTGGTTTTAGTTTGCTATGGCGGGCCAGTGCATTTGTACCAATACCTTCCCTGTAGGAATATTATAACTCTATGTTCGAAACCTATAACTGAAAAATTCAAAATTCCTATAAGCAAAAGACGCGAACGAGTGTTAAACATCCATATTAACAAATTATATAAATTTTATTTTTTTCCATAAAAAGCTAGACTTTGGTACTTGCAAGTTATACATTGAAACACTCGGTATAAAACACTAATTTCTTGAATAGTTTCTCTTTCAATTAATTTCTATAGCACTATATAATAGCATAAAGGAAAAGTCATTAATTGACTTCCATACCAATAATGAATAAAATGAATGGAAGTAGGTAAGTGCAAATGTAGCGTAGAAAGAAATATTCATTAATTCATTAATAAGAACAAAATTTATACAAAGTCAATAGTTTTTTAATAAAAAGAATTACCAATAAAATCAACGAGTTCACAAAAAACTAAATAGAATTAGAAAGAACTAAATGGAATAAAATTTAAAAAAACATTCGTTAATAATAAATTACATAGAAAATTATTTAGGTTTATATGAATATTGAAATTAAAAGAATTAACCTTTCAGCACGAACCTGTCATGGATTCTATGAAATTATAATATTTAATGATGAACAATTAAGACGAAAGCAATACTCTCAAATTATAAGAAAATTGAGTGAAAACCAGAAATGTCAATCATTTGTTTACCAATCCCCATTCATAATTTTAATAAATTTACTTCAAACCCTTAAAATATAAATGTTCCTTGTTTTACATTGATGAAATAATTGTGTTCACGAGAGATTTTTATGTTGGAATTGAATGGAATTGAATAGGAAACTTATAAATACAAGAAAAGTTAAAAATCGACAGTTAAATGTACTTGAAATAAAGTAATTCATTAGTAACTGGTTGTATAAAATCACAATTAAAGTGTGTAGCTTCATGAATATTTAACAAATTTCAGCGAGCAAACGAGTAAATGAGAAAAAGATATAAAATGGAATTAACGAGAATACAGAATAAAAGAATAAAAAGCAAAGTCAAAGGCAAAGGCAAAACAAAAGAAGAAATGTTGGAACCGACGACAAATATAAATTTCCTTTCCTCATTTAAAAGTCTTCCTTTTTTAACTGTCCTTAGATTCGTAATTTGTGACAATTCCTTTTTATATTTTATTTTATACTTAATTCCATTTGTAATTTTAATTTTAATTTCCATTGAACAGCTTTCTGTTTAAATAATTTTTAACAATTATACAGTAAGTTTATTTATCGTCTGGCCATGGAGATTTACATGTTAAAAACTTCATGTTATGTTAATGGGTCTTCTGCGTAATAGTTTGCAAAGAAAGACCCTTAATTTGGACCAATTTTAACCGATTCTGATGATTTTTAGTACCGACGATTGTCGAATTCCTTCGCAATTTTTTTTAAATGATAAAATTTGAAAATTACATGGTTGACAATAATGGGTTGCATACATAGGCGGAATCGTTTACTCAGATCAATAAATTATTGATGTCAGTGTGGTTGCCTACGATAAAATTTCAATTTTTCCACTTTTTAATTTTTTTTTCTTAAGCAATCAGACCATGCGGCTATTAAAAATTATCAGAATAGGTTGAAAGTGGTCCAAATTAAGAGTGCGATTTTCTTATTTGCAAACTATTATGCAGGAGACCCATTAACATGACCTAAAGTTTTTAACATGTAAATCTCTCTGGCCCCACAATAATTAAATTTACCGTATATAAAAAGTGATAACATTTCTTTAGCTTTTGTTTTCTTATTTCATTATATCATTTTCCAAGAAGCGCGCTTTAATAGATGGTTGTATAAGGGAAAAAGTGTCAAGTAATTAGTGAAAATTTATATCCTCTAAGGAGAGTATTTAGGTAAATTAATTAAGAATTACACGCTCGACTGACCCCGCCACTTAACTTTTAATCTACCTGACAACTAGACGCGCTGCTGTAGAAAAAAAAAGAAATCTATATTGTTTCGCAGCATGGAAATACTGTAATGCGATGCTCCCACCAGGACATTCCAGCAGAACAGTGTTAGGGGCGTGTAGAGGCTTTGGAAAATAAAAGTTTGAAAAGGTCGAATGAATTCCAAAAATCCAAACAAGCATAAGAAAAAAAGATTTATAAGTTAAAAAGAAGTCTGAAAAACAAATGAAATAATAGATAGTAAAGAAGAAGTAACTATAAGTCGTTGTAAGCATTTAGTAAAGGAACGAATGTCAAGAAACGAACGATTTTCGACTCAGTCTTTTATCCTTTCGAATGAGAATAGGGTGAAAGTCAAACAGCAAACTCTGCAGTGTACGTGGGCAAGAAGCCATCGGGGGTAGATTCGATTTGATAAACGACATTGATACGAACGTGATATCAAAGATACTGCGCCAAAGTTACAAAAGCATACAAGAGACTAAGTCGAATCCCAGTTACAAAATGACTTGCATGTTATCTTGATATCAAATATATGGAACTTCTTAACAATTGATAAATGAAAAAAAAATTAAGATCACGAAACGCGGAGTGGAGGAAAGGAAAATGAAAATGACTCAAGCAGTAAATAAATATTTAAAACTTCTGATTATGAAAATGTCTGATCCTGGAATGAAGAAGAAGAAGAATTATTATTTTCTCAAATTACATGAGAAAATTATAATGGGATTTTCACTATCATTTCTTCAATTTTTCCGATTATGTCGTGATCGAAAAAAAGTTGAACTATTTTTATTTAAAGGACACTGGCCACAAGAGAGCAAGTCGATTCCAAGTTTCAAAATGACTTTCATGTTATCATGATATCATGAATATAAGACACAATTGACGAACGAAAAAAAATAAGATTAGGAAACTATGAAACGCAGAAACATTGAAAGCAAAATTAAAATGTCGGAAGCAGTAAATAAATATTTAAAACTTCTGATTATGTAAATTTCTGATCAAGAAATGAAGTTTTTATGTAATTTGAAAAAATAATAATGGGATTTTCACTCTCATTTCTTCAAATTATTCCGATTATGTTGTGCTGCAAAAAAAGTTGAAGTTTTTATATTTAAAGGACACTGACCTTCTTTTTCCGCAGTGGTATCAATACGGCTAGATACTAGCGTGCAAATTATTGCAAAGCAAAATATCTGCACAATCATTTTGTCCACCAATTTTCCTTAACTTTTCCCGGATGAAGTGTATTAACAAAATTAAACACACATTTTAACTATTTTTCAATTACTGTTTTATTACTTTAAAATTTGTAGGTTAAATAATCAACAATTATTTTTAAGTGCAACACTAATATTCTCACCAGTTAAAAATACTCTTCACTTAATATTTTTAGATAGCAAGGACAATGTAACAACGTGATAAATCCTTCAAAAATTAAATATTAACAATTTGTTAAGTAAAAGTTTAAAAACGCTAATTAAATGCCCTTGGAAAATATATTTATTTTGTCCTTGACTATTTGCGTAGTTATTATTTTAAATTTATTTAATTATTGAAAGTACCCTTGAAGTTTTTCATTTTTAATGATGTTATTAAAAGTATATTGACAGCACAGTTTAATAATTAAACAAGTAGGTCGCAGTAATCGTGTAAATACCTCCTTGAAATTTAACTTAGTTATTTTTATCCTGTATACACAAAATTATTTTAGTTATGTTATTCTTATAACTATCTTATTATCCTTATTAATTTAGCCTATACAATATTTAATGTCTTCAAAATCCAATTAGAAATTTAAATATTTTTTATTTATTTATGTAATATGTACATATATTTAAATTCAAATACATCTTCCAATTTAAAATTGACTTTCAAGTCCACTTCCAACTTTGTACTGTATTTTCTTTTTTTTTTATAATTTTCCTTTCCTTATTTCATCTACAGGTATCAAAGTGGAACTGAAAACTGAATCTGCAGCTGAAGCTCGTAAAGTTTATCCTTTTCCTCCTTCACCTTCGTAGTCTTGCACTAAGTTCTTTGAAAGCAGTACGTCCTTCGTCCTTGTAATGCTTATACTCTTTACTTCACTATTATATATATTTCCTTTTCATTTGGGTTTCCTTAACATTCCTTATTCCATAGCCTTCTTTAGAAATAAAACAATTCAAGAACTGTATTTATATATTTCGTTATTTTTTCGATAATGTCATAAATAAATATTAATTTTCTTTTTGTTTTCACATAGTCTTCATATTTTAAAATTTATTTGTATTCGTGTTGATTTGATTCCGACTTTTCAGTGGATATGCATAGATTGACGCGCGCGTTCAA
The DNA here is from genome assembly GCA_030264535.1 of Liometoxenus newtonarum. NCBI lineage: Eukaryota > Metazoa > Arthropoda > Insecta > Coleoptera > Staphylinidae > Liometoxenus > Liometoxenus newtonarum. The sequence goes on from JARJEB010000632.1 coordinate 9,698, forward strand.
ATTTCCCAAGAAATGCACGGCACGAGTGATTCGGAAAATCGTGGAAAATTACATGGATATGCAATTTCGTGATATGTGCATCGGACGTCGATGTGCGAAGCCGACCGAGCGAGAGAAAGCTCACGCTCTGCGTGTTCGCGTTCGTGTATGAGATGTGACTGCGGCGAGAGTTGAGCTTAATGCCTTCCACCCACTCCGCCAAGGGTGGTAAAGGCATGCGCGTCTATTCCTTTTTCCACGGACTTGCTCTCGTCTCGTCTCATTTCAGTTTTCCATATTCCCGCAACACGTATGCATACAACAATCCTTTTTGCGTTTTTCAAACAGCAAATCACATGTGGAACAGTTTTTGACACTTTAAAAATCCTTCAGCATATGGCTTTCCTTTCTTCACGAAAGTAGAAATGCCGGCAAAAATTGAACAAACGGCGGTTTATAATTAAAACCAACGAACAATTAATAAATATTGTGGTTTGCTCTTTTCAATGGAATGAATAATTAATTGTGACAAGAAATTGAAACATGAAAAAGTCAATATTTTCAATTACTGTTATTTCTATACTTCAATTTCCACTTAGTGTTAGTTTTTTGTTGCAAATGCATTTTCCGAAGTTATTTGTTTATGTGAACGGATAGAAAAAAGTGAAGTTGTTTTTCCTAGATTCATTTCCATTGATTGAGTGTAAATAAATGCACTATAGTATTCCGCGCACACAAATAGTTAAGCCAATCCTTAAAAAACGCGCAATAATAATTAAAAATGCCATTTCTATTTGTCAGGATCAGAAAACGTTTTTGTACATAACTATCTATGTCATATGAATGGCAATGCTGCTCCTTCTCTACACAAAGAAATTTAGAAATTAATTTTGCAGTTATTATGTTGTCAGCATGTAATTAAAGAACATAAGTATATTTTATAATGAATCATGAGTCTACCGCAATCGTGAAACGTCAAACTACAACTCAAACTCGGATTGGCGCCCCACTTACTTCCCGTTGCCAACTCGCGTTTTGCAACTAGTGCCACACTGGTCACGCCTGCATGAATCAAGTGCCAAACACGCCAGATTTAGACTCTACAATTTAGAAATTTAGTGATGACTAATCAGGTGTCGCCTTTTCATGCTCATGAGAACAACATATTTATAATTTTGTGGCATAATTATGGTGTAAGGTGAGTAAAACTGGCCGTTGCGCTTTTCGTACGGCTCAATCATAATCTTCTGAGGCGGCGCCTAACTATTTGTGTTCGTGGAATAGAGTTTTAAGCTTTACTCTACAAAGTGATAAGAATTAAAGTCGTTGGTTTAATATATTATAAATCAGTGAGAAGAAACCTTTTGAAATTTAAACCATTTAACGTGACATGCACATATCTATACGGAACAACAAAAAAATTATACAATATTTTCGAAAATATGATAATAAAATGTATAATAAACATGAGCAATATAGGAAAAGAATGAAATAAGCAACGTCTGTGTTAAAACTCGTTACTTGCCCCAGCGCCACCTTTGAACTGATCAGTTAAACTATGTCGAGCCAGAGGTTTTGCGCGAGTCAGTCACGAATTTTAACCCAGAGGTTGCGTATAACTACATACGAGTAAGTATTTACAATCAACGAAAATATAGTTTGTTTATGAATTATCTCAAGAATTAAAAAAAAGTTTTTTGCACAACCACTAACTTAGGTATGTACATTTTATGCAACAGAATTTGTGCTAGTGCAGTTGCATAAGACGTCCTCCAATAATGGTATCTACAAAACATTTTTTCGTCATTATATAACTGTGTGATATGTCCATTTCCTTATTTCTCTTTATAAGTTCAATTCAATAATAGACAATTGTTGTTTGGGTTGCATACGTCTTGGCATCCTTCAACGTGCTTGTCGATGTATAAGCTACAGTTTGACGCTTGACTTTGCGTTTAAGAAGCATTAGTGATTTTATGATTTAAATTGGCATATTGTCTCTAAAATATGATTGTGGGTGTGGAAAAAATAGTGTTTGCAACACTTCGTGTTGAGAAGGATCTTACGAGCGAGAGATTTGCGAGCACGAGCTAACCGAGTGCGAGTAATAAAACGAGCGAATTCTGAACTCAACTTGTTGCGAAAATAACTATTTTTTTCTGTTATTGTATTGCAAAACTACCTGTATAAAATTTAATATAAGTACTTACTAAACAATTACTATCTAAATTGCATCCAAATAATATATATCCTGATAATTGATTACTATAAACACGCAAAGTGACAGTATTTATTTCACAACAGGACAACCTGATTTTTCCATGTCTAGGAAGGTAGTAACAATTATTGAGCTAATTATCTAATCAATTTTCCTAGCAATAAAATTTAATATATAATTACGTCGTAAATCAAATAAGTAGTTGATTCCGTACAAGATTATTTATTTTCCGTCCAATTAAATAAATTAAATTTTTGTATTCAATTAAGCGCGCAATGTGTCCTTATTTGTTTATTAATTTTATTTTCGAAATTCATGACTTTTTTATTATTATTGTGGTGAGTATTCCTTCGTTTACGTTAATATACAGAGCGTTTCATCAAAATGGACTTGTCATTGTGGTGCGTTGTCGTCCGTCCCACATACCCACTCACTGCCCGCCCGGTGTGTCTTTAGCAATAGAAATCCCCACGGCCATGAGTTTTATTCGTTTATTTAAGCTGCAAACACTGCATATGCTATGATCGACGTTAAAATAAATAACGCACGGTATGTATATTTATAAGTATTTTATGTGAATTAGGTAAGTCATTAATTGTAATATGCTTATGCACAAAACACATAAATTTCAATATTTTACTCGCTGTTTCATGTAATATAAGGGCTAGCAGGATGGATTTCCAAAGTGCGAAAGATGCGTTAGACACGGTTAGCAGTTTTGTATATATACATACGCATATCGAAACATAGGATATTCTGTGAAAATCTACAGGACGATAAATTAGCCTTCAGTAATGCTGGAGCAATACCGTTCCAATGCCGTGGTAATTCAGTTAGCTGATCGCACGTCCATCGCTCGTTGCCCACATCAATCAGGATTAACTTTGCACCTACATTCTTTATTTCATTGTTACACAGAAAGGTTTTTGTTAATGCATAAAAATACAAAAACTTTCTAATCTAAAAAAATCGGTACAGATTCGCAGCGCACAACTTTCCGGCCATATACATTACGATTTCGTAGAACTCGTCTATCTTAAAAGTAATTCTGAACGTAAAGTGGGAATTGTTTAATTTCGATGACATTTAACGTCAATTTCAATATTTAAGTTTTTATTGTTAATTCAGAGTGTCAGTGTGAGTTAGAGGCGCCCAAGCAGCATTGTTCAATTCCATTCTTATGCTGGTGATTGTTATTGGATTGTTGAAATGGTAGCACATATAATCCAAACCATTAGGT
>JARJEB010000635.1:0-11379 GCA_030264535.1 Liometoxenus newtonarum
ATAACAATTATAATTATTAAATAACGAAACAATGGACCCACATTAAAAATTATCCAAAGAAGAACATTCAAATTCATGATTATATAGTTACAAATATTCTATTTTGTGTATAGGATAGCGATTACAATCTCTCGTCATTATGCACATTATCGTTGTCCATTTATCGACGCTACTACAATTCCGTCTGCTGCTGCGTGGCGCACCGGTGCGAAAACGTTTTAATTGTGCCCCCATTGTGTTGCCTCTGATGGGGTTGGGATTGGGACAGATTATTACTTACAAACTCTATTTGCCCCTCAGCAAACAGATAAAGCTCGATCAAAATTATTTATTCTTTATTTATCGTCGAAATAACGCTCCGATAATCACTACGGAAATCTATTACAATTATTATTACTAAATGAAATGGACGAATCGAAATGGTTCGTGTAGGTATATCAAAACACAACAGTTATTAATTAAAGGGACAACCTCCCTATCTGACACAATGAATATTAGAGTATTAGGAGCATTTAAACCTTATTACGTGGATTGTACAAACAAGGGAGAGCCAAATTATCAGTCAATTCAACTACCAAATTTACAACTAATTAATTAATGAGCTTTGCATAATAAACGAGTGAAAATGTTTGAATTCTGGACAAATCTGCTTTCCATTAACACTCATTGGGCTTGATGGGAGGCCCTTTTTGCTCACAGTGCCTTCGTTAGGTGCACTGTGCACAAGGGAAAAACTCAAATCCATAAAGCGTGTTTAATTTAATTAAGCAAAGTATACAAATTAATTTCGTCTTGTAGTATATGTTAATAGGAATTAAATGATTGAGAAAAAACCTTAAAAACGTTAAAAGAATATTGCAGAGAATTCGAAGGAACAGAGAATCGAAAAGTGGAAGAAATAAAGTAAAAATTTTTCAAAAGGTGTTTCTTAAGATTTGCGAGAATATTATGAAAAAGAATGATTTTTCGTTCAGAACAAGCGCACTTGGACATGTACTTAGAAAAGATGAACGAACGAATAACGAACATGAATAGATGGTATATACACAAGAAAGAAAAACTTTTTGTATATAGGAAGATATAATAAATGAATCTAGCCAAAGAACCTTTAACTTGTACCATCAGCTACATCCACTTGCACTTCTTTCCAAAGATGTATACCACTGTTTTTTTCAAGATAGAAATTTCAGGATATACTTTTACAGAAAAATGTACATGCGCTATGGAGCATCCCGTAGGCTCTTAATAACGTTCCCCCATTCCATCAATTTCAGCATTGAAAGAAGCAACGTAAAGTTTTTTTTTACTCGTAATATTAATTAATTAAAATTGTTTAATGAGTTTAATTAAGAACGAATAATAACATTAGTAATCTATAAAAGTCGAATTGAAGTTGCTGTTGCTTTTTCTTATAGTCCTGGTACTGTTTGCAGCTAAAGAAAAGCGGAATCGTATGATGAAAAAGGTACTTCAATTTTAAGTTATCTTTTTATTCGACTCGACTAGTTTTAATTGCGTTGGGGCAGAAAAATCGGTTTTGTTTTCATTAATTAAACCTACGTAAAATGAAGCAAAACGTACAAAATGTGGCCAAAGGTACTGCGAAGTAAGGATAGGCAAGCAAGACAAAGATATATTACAAAGAATAAACTCAAACACCGCAAAACGTGGCAAAACAAAGACTATACTTGCATACCTACTTTGAGTAAAGTAGTAGACTAGTAGGTATAGGTTAGGAGTCGGGACACAGTGTGGAGGCGCCAGGCTTACTCCTCACGATTACACTCAGCACGAGTACCCCAACACTGCCAACGAGCGATAAAAAGTAATTAAAGCGCTAAAGAGACGTGTTCTTACTTTTACTGTTAGCGCTGTCGATGTTGCAAACTGTTGCTTTCGCTCTAGAGTTCAACATAGGTTGATGAGTACATTATTAAGATATTGTAGGATAATTAAATCGTTGAAGTGTTTGGAACTTTTTGCCCTCGTCAAATGTCTACTGCCTATTAATGGCACATTTTTTGCTCCTTTCAACTAACTACGATCGTGAATAAAAAGATTGGTGGAAACCAGATTTAAGAATATTACAGAAATCTACATGTTTTCAGCGCCATCTACACTTTTAAATATATCAACGTTCCATTAATTGTAATAAAAATACATGGAAACTTTGACTACGGGATTCACAGATTTCCTTCCCGTAACAAGTTATCTACCTATTACCATGCAAAGTTCCCATGTTCCCAATAACATCTCGTCCCCACCCATGCTACAAAGACCGCTGCAGCACTCAATTACGAATATTGGTGAAAACCGGATTTAAAAATATTACAGAAATCTACATGTTTTCAGCGCCATCTACACTTTTAAATATATCAACGTTCTATTAATTCTAATAAAAATGCATGGAAACTTCTACTACGGGATTCACAGATTTCCTTCCCGTAACAAGTTATCTACCTATTACCATGCAAAAGTTCCCAATGACATCTCGTCCCCACCCATGCTACTACATAGACCACTGCAGCGCTCAATTACGAATATTGGTGAAAATCAGATTTAAAAATATTACAGAAACCTACATGTTTTCAGCGCCACCTACACTTTTAAATACATCAACATTCCATTAATTCTAATAAAAATACATGGAAACTTTAACTACGGGATTCAGATTTCCTTCCCGTAATAAGTTATCTACTTACTACCATGCAAAAGTTCCCAATAACATCTCGTCCCCACCCATGTTATTACATAGGCCGCTGCAGCACTCAATCTTCCATCTTTCCAACTAGTAATACATATAACGCCGCCAACATGTAACTAACCCAAAAACATACAAATATAATTGTGATGGTATAGCAAACCTACTATAACTAAAACCTTGTACTTGTATAGCTGCATCTACACAAAATCCATCCAAGCCAGGCATCTATCCATCCATCCAGGTAAGGTAAGTTGTCGTGGAAGAAGGGTAGGTAGCGAAGTAGATACATGTGCGCTATTCAGAAAACCCCTTATCTAATTTCGTCGGATTTGGATTACTAATAATAATCTAATATCGTATAGCAACATCCCAGTTATATACGGATTACGTTATGCTAGGCTTCTCTACTCCCCGAGTCTCTGGATGGCCTCCATAGATCTTCGCCTTTTACAGCTGGATGTGACGCGAGATGATGCGAGTTCGACGATTTTCACTTCTGTATTAGAACCATTAAAGGATTTACGTGTTGTATACCTATAGGTATATGATTAGGTTATGTTGGGCCAAAGAAATAAGATAATATGTAAGTAGGTAACTCACGAATGATAAAAATGTTATTTCTCAAAAATGTTATTAGACCGGCATGACTCAATCATATCGAAATTGAATTGATGAAAGTGGGGATGAACAGTACTATTCAAAATTTGCAAAAATCAATATCAATAACCGTGACAACAAATTATATTTCTTTTGGTTCAGTAAAATAATATCATTTTCTTTGATATTCGTTGGGACAATTTTTAAATAAAGTAATAATCAAAATATGTAACAGAGTGGAAAAATCTAGAAAGGAATAGGAAAGACATTTAAAAGTTAGAGAAACTCGTTCTCCCCCAGCTGTTAGATGTTCAGCCATCATTTTCTTTGCCTTTGGTCCCATATCGAAAGAGCATATTCAACATACCATTTATAATGTGACCTAAACGTGAACGACCAAGAATAATTGGTTGCTTTGGGTACTGCGGTGCTATCTCTTAAATTTCCCTTCGAGGAGTTCTATTCAAACTTGCTCTCTTCCCATGACTTTCAACTTGCAGAGAGGCGACATATCGGTATTATATCTGCACGAATTGGCAACAGACTCAAACAGATCAACGTAGGAAGAGGAGAAAAGTGATTCCGCTCACTCCTCCCAAACTCCTTATTTTATATAACAGTAGAGTGAGTGCACGCAAGTTTAAAAAGGATTCCCTCACGAATTCTCGACTATTAAGAGAAGGTCCGTCAACTATGCACTGAGCACTTGAATGTTGTCATCAGGATTAAACCTATGTTGGAAAGAAATTAGTCAACTGTATGTAATTCGATGAAAATCGGAATTGAAAAGCTTAATTAACTTGTTAAAACGCCGGGCTGAGCGAATTGTTACATTCCGTGTCCAACCAAAGGATTTAAACTGTTGCAAAAGATAAACAAAAAACTTTCAACCCGGCTTAGATTAGATTTTATGGTACTCACTCTGAAAGTCCCTCATTCAACTGCCTGAGTATGAAATAACGAGAATATAAACCTTCTAAAACTAAAGTACAAGTTGAATATAATAGAATTTCGTAAATGTGGTAAATCAGCGTCGTCATTGCCTTTTCGGGTTACATCGAATTTGCCGGATTATAAATCAGCCAACGACCGCACTACTCCACAATTCCACCAAGGTTTCACTATATCCGCAAAATGTGTAAGTCAGATAAGTGTGCCACCAATTCAGTTCTGGTTGAAAGTGTTTAGGCTAAAATTTTCCTACTATTTCTTCTCCTCCGCGTTCAAACTGAAGGCATTTGCATGGATGGAGTTTGGCAGACTGCCATAACTAGGCCTCCGTGAGCTATCGTCCTCGAAGGACTACTCAGTGTTCGATGGATACCTATATTCGTTCGTTCGTTGGCTTCTTTGGTTCGTTTTACCGTTCAGTTACGTTACGTTTGTTTTGCCTTGGCTCGATTCTCTCGCTAAATCGCCCCTAATTTTAAAATCCCCAGCGATTTCAAAAACAAACTTTCCGAAAACCCTTAGCCATGCTTGCACAAGAAGAACCACCAAACACAACGTCACACCAATTTACAACCACATAAACCAGCTGTGCGACGCATCAAGAGCAAATAAACAACAAACAACAAGAACCAGAACCCGGAGAAGTAAATGTCGAAGAAACTCGCAGTAATCGCCTCCAGACATAAAATTCGTTCTCGTTTCGTTTCTCAACTTGTACCTATATAAATGCGGCGAGCATTTACATCAATACGGGTGATTACATGCAAATAAATAATCCATAAACCGCATAGCATCTCATAAACGTTTTTACAGGAGAATCGAGCAAAGGAAGGAAGAAAAAGAAACGCGATAAAGTGCTCGCGGAGATAACTTGTACTTACTTATACTTTATTTATAGTTACTTTAGGGATGGAATTTTTATTTTTACTTTTTATTCCACGTTCCAATTGCTGTGGTATATGGTATTTACTTAATAAATAAGAATAAATTGGGAAAACCGATTAAATTCAAGTCGATTAAACTTAAAACGTGCCAGCATGCAAGGGTGCTTCTATCGATTGCGCAAAACGTCTATTAACACAAGCTTCGATGATATTATATCCCAATATGATACAAATGCACCGGGTGTAGGTACTCCTGTCGCGGCAACGTGCACGATCAAAGCCTTTGCAAATTAAATTTTCCAATAACAAGTTTTACAAGTTCGCTCGATTTGATGATGTATATATAAAAGCCCGCCAAGCCAACAAATACATTTTCGGGGTTTCTGCGGTAAAAACAAAAGGGAAGAAAGAGTTCCTTCAAACCTACACTATAACAAATACAAGTATAATACTTCCAGGGAGGAAAGAACAGGGAAGCATCATCAGCAGGTGGGTTTGTTATTAAATTTCCTCTTATCGTGAACTTGAAAGATCTTCTTCATCTTGAGAAGTCTTATATCGATATCGGTATTGACACCATATAGCTCCGATGATTGAAAAATGATTTAATATGTTACGATTTTCACCAGTTGTCGAATTGTAGTTTTCAAAAAAGCCGATGACGTGAAGGAATTACAGGAAAACAAAGGATTGTCAATTGCAATAAAATTGCGGATTTTCTAGCTTTTTCTGGATGTGCTAGTGCTGCTAATTTCATATGCTACATTTGAAAGTATGGGGTAGTATAGAAGAGCGGAGGGCTATTAGAGCAAGAATGTTTGCGGGTAATAAATTTCGAATGGCGGCAACGGGCAGACTGGCTACAGAACGTTTTTTTTATATATAAATTGATATTTTATGGTCCCACGGGCTAAAGATCTTCCTGTAGAGCCGTCCGCCGTCGCATCTTTAGGTCCCTATATTCATTTTTCCTTTCCTTTCCTTTCTGAAGGTTTACGTAGGTATATTTCTTTTTTCTTTTTCTACTTTGAACTGACGTCCTTTCTCGGCTTTCTCGTCCAACTAACCTTCCACTTCCACTTGTATCGTTGCATTGTTCGCCATGTAGTCCACGTCCACGTCAAAAAGGGATTTTGGCAAAAATTGACATAAAATAAAAATGAAAGAATAATAAGAACATATCAAAATGGAGAATACATAAAGGAATAGGAATGTACGTACGTTAGCGAGAGACGAATCATGATATATGAAAGAGAAAAGCCGGACTTAAAGCTAACACGGGATGGTCAGCAGAGAACGGAATAGTCATCCTTAAATAAAACTTATGCACCACAATGACGCATACTCGTATACACCACAATGTAATCGCATAGAATAAAGATATAGAAAAGAATAAGAAATACGAAATGACAGCCGGTATGTTTTTGGTTAGGTCGACAAATTGATTTCGTCTTGTTTAGATTTATAGCTTCAAGTCCACCGTATATTCCTTCAGATTACATGAACCTTGTGAGGAATATTGTAACGTAAAATGCCTATAAAACAGGGGTCCTCAAAATCATGGGTTGGAACGCATTGGTGAGCCGCAAGCCGATTTTGAATGGTTGGCAAATATGGGCTTGCAAAAGTTTGAGAACCCCTGCTATAAGGCATAGTTCACCTTTCAATTTTCAAATAAAATGATTATTAGGCCTTAAATAAGACCTTCACAACAATAGATGTATAATATTCGTAGAGGGAAGGTATTGATACAAATGTGATGCCACTGGTCCGCCATATTTTAGGTGCAACCAAATATGTCGATTTCCTTCCTAATCCCCTCCATCCTCTATGTTCTCTCATCTAGACTTCTATCTCTATGTTCACAATAGTGAAGATAACTAACAACAACAATTTGTTAAGCTTACTTTTATCCAACATATTGGTAAAAGTCAGCGCCATCTATAAGTATAAGTCAAATTAAAATTAAACTTTGCCAAGGAATTGATTGCTACAGCTACAGTGGATGACTGACTACGAATTTTTGTAAATATTACAGTCAAAAAAAAAAAACGAATGCTTCATGAATCATCTGCGACTGCGAATATTTAAATCAAATATTTTTATATCATTATAAGACTTCAGCCCTCTTATGCACGCACGCCTTGCTATCATTTCATTCAACGTTCCGTTGAATGATAGATTTGAATCGAGTATTCCTGCACAAAAGTCCACACGCTCACAATAAAACGACTTATCCATATACATTTCAGGGAATATTAAATATGCCATTGCAGCACCGACAGGTATACCTAACCTATTATGTTGAAGTAATAGGAAAAACCTCTTTGGCAAAATAGGCAGAAATGGAAAAATTCCCCTATAAGTATTTTGAATGACCCTATTTTCTGCATTCAATTCGGATTTTCTATTTGATAGCAGCACAAAAAACCGCATTACGGTACTGGTTAAACATACGAGTATTTCTTCCGATTCATGACAATGAAAACGTTGTGGTTGTGCAGTAGATATTTTTATTTTATACTTGAAATCGACTCGAATTTTTATTTCCTCGACCACAACGTCTTTTGTCTTGTATGTAGCACTGCGACGTATATGGAAATAAATACCCGGTGTACTCCAACGCAATCCATCAATTAAATGTGTCCTTGCCCATCTAGAGGGCAGAGGGCACCGCAACCCACACACTGACAACACACAATCCTTCCTCACTCTCTGTCTCAAGCTATAAATGTGTGGCTATAAGTAGCCCAACAGTACTAACCCACCAAACAGACCAACCATCTGTCACTATAGTTAACGTTTAGGTAAAGGGATAACGAGGGCATAACGCCACAAGGATATCTGCCAGGTATACCAGAGTCGTACTTGCTTAAGTCAATTTTGGAAAATTTATTTGAAAATTTTCAACATAAAAATAAAAAAAGGCATTTACGAATTACTCAGTAATAACGACTATTCATAGAAGAACATGTTTAATTAATTTGACGTGTTTTCATTAAGCCTTCATCAGCAACCAAATTTGGTCCTTCGAACCGGATTAACATTCATCAACGACAAAGAACTTCAAGTCTATCAAGAATCGAACTATCAAGGTAAGACTGTTTTTACCAATAGTTAACGTTTAAAGGGAAAACGAGGACAACCCAACAAGGATATCTGCCGGGTATACCAGAGTCGTATTTACTTAAATAAATTTTGGAAAATTAATTTGAAAATTTTCAACTTAAAAATTACGAATTACTCACTAATAAGTAATAACGTCTGTTCCTAGTAGAACATATGGCGTTTGTTCAGGAACCCTTCATCAGCAACAAAATCTGGTCCTTCGAACCGGATTAAAACTCATCAACGACAAAGAACTTCAACGTAAAAATGCTTTTTTACTGCTAATTGTGTTTATCCTAAAATCAAATCTAACGACTAGCGCGGCAAATATGTCTGGAGAAGGTGTTCAAATCAAGCGAACAATATTAAAGGCACAACGTCAATCATTTAAAATCACTCTGTATTAGTTATAAGTGAAAATAATCATAAGAGAAGTGTCGCCTTGGGGATTACTTAAAATTAAAAAGTTACGTACGACTTTTAAATTTCAAGTTCTTATAACGAATGCAATGCGCATTTCCTAATTTTTTTCTGCCGAATGCAAAATATGTAAATACTTTTTCGCTTTCACATCGACTTTCCTTGTCGGTTTGTCTTGTGTTTGATTTGAATACATTAGAAATTAAAAAAATCTGCTCATCTTAATGAATTAAGAATAAGAAAATATGCAAGAAATATTTGGCGTTCCAACATTTCCAAGATTTGCTGAATTTTTAGCAATAAAAATAAGTAATTCGAAATATACTTAAAATATACGGAAAATTTCAAATTTCTTTCTTTGCAAATATAAATATAAATAAGCAAATGAAAAATGAATATCATTCCTCAATGTTCGTAAACATAATTTATCCAAAGTGCAAATTTAAGTAACGGTTGAACTAAAAGTAAATACTTCGGAGAAACTTTGAAATCGAACGCCCCGAAATCGAATACGTTACTATTAATAGCAATAACATTGTTATCATTATACTATATTAGAAACAAGCACGGCTAATGAGTGCTTCGGCTGGTGAACCTTTTAATTAATATGATTTTAATGAGCGTCTTAGTGGAATATATTTCGCTTTTGCTATCGTAATATCCTAGAAATTGTAAATAAAACAGCAAAGCACCATTGTAATAATACATGAACCTGTAAGTTTTACACAACGAAAATTTTAAATATTTCACTAAAACTTTTCATAGCCTATAGCCAATATAATATATTAACAAAACGAAGCGAAGATTCGGTTAGTTTTAGACTTTATAGCCGGTTAGAGCGAGAGAAATATGAAAACATTTCGCAAAGATTGTTTTTTTTTTGCTTTCAACACACATTCTAGTTTTCAATCTTTATATATTAACCTTCTGAAAGTCCGAAGTACCGCAGGCAAGTAAGAAGTAAAGTAAAATCTCTAAATCTTTAAGCTTTCCAGCTAAACTCGAAGTCAAAGTCGAGCGCCAGCTGAGAGTCAAGTCGACTCCAAAAGCAAATATGTATCAAGTTTCGAAATTACTAAGAGTTAACTACGTAAATTATAAACATATTACATGTTCTTTACAACATGGTTTATTATTAGTAGATATACATACATATAAAGTAAAGAAATGGGTATTGTAGATTTTTGTTTTAGAGAAAATTAAAGAATTGGTTTATTTGCAAAAGTGCAAAAGAATACCAAAGAATGGACGAGATCAAAGTTTTTTGTCGGTTTTGAATATAATTTTTTACTTTCTGACCTAAAATTTCGAAGTCGAGTTTTTGACGGATCTCCACGAATCTCGCTATCCCGGAATGGCATACCTTTAGGCGCAGCCATTCTGGCGCGGCCGTTTGGGCGCAGAGACATTTTGGCGCGGGACTCTTGGGCGCAAGTAGTTTGGGCGCAGGACATTTTTGGCGCAAGTATACAAATATTTAGAGAAATACGGATTTAAAATAATATTTCAAATGTTTTATAAATGACTATTTAATTTGCATGTACCAATATCGTAAATACTTTTACGATTATATTGTAATGCGCTCTAATTACTGTTTTTGTATTATTCTCTTTGAATTTTAGGTAAGAGCCACAAAGTACTCGCGCCCAATAGTCCCTGCGCCGAGGAAACCCGCGCCAAACTGTCTCAGCGCCGAATGGTCCTACACCGTCGCTATTAAATGAGTCCAAAAAACTGGTTTTTGGAGTGATATTTAATCGAGTGTAAAACAGAACAGGTTTAAGAAAGAATTTAAAAAAAAACAACTCACCTTAATTCCTATGTGAATCGGATAGTCTGTCGTCTGGGTGTTTAGTGAAGGCAGCGGTTGAATCACCGGGATGATCGGCAAAGGACAAGACATCATATTGTCACCCTGCAACATAAATATAAAAACAAAATTTAAAAAAAAAAACACTCGACAAAATGTGATGGAGTTCCCCTATTATGCAAACGGATGTGATTAATAAACGTAATTCTTTAGATTTTACTGTTGTAAATTTGAAATTGCGAAATGTGTGAAATTTGTACATGCTCCTTTATGCAAATTACATCATCCGCTACTAGTTGCAACTAGAAACTACCCCATTATACAACCGATATTCTGTATCGTCGCATCGTTACATTTAGGTACGTTCAATGAATGAGCTTTCGCTTCGAGCTTGGAGGATATTCTGGTTCGTTCATTGCCTGCTATTATATTGTCCGTCCTACAGTTTCCCATTTTCCCGTTTTCCCAGATTCAGCACTACTCCTCGTAATCCACTTAAATCCGCGTAATTTAAACTCAACTATACTGCCACTACTAATAAAACATTAATACATTACCGAATTCTAAACCACATTCATCACAGAATTCAGAATCAAAAGTTAAACGAAAATAAAAAGATTTTTGCAGGAAAAACGAGGAAAATTTCACTTACTTATTTAACTTACTTCCATTAGGGAGACCACTTACATGGTTGAAGCAAAGCGATTATAAAAACAAAATAAAATAAAAAGTTGTCCACTTGCCCGCACATTTTTCACTCTATTTCGACATAAATTTTCAATTTCTATATAGCCAATATGCATGTATACAACCGATGTACATGTATACAGCCGATGTACATGTATACAGCCGATGTACATGTATACAGCCGATGTACATGTATACAGCCGATGTACATGTATACA
>JARJEB010000650.1:0-13834 GCA_030264535.1 Liometoxenus newtonarum
TTGCACCTGGTGCAAACCGTGTTTATTTGCACCTGGTGCAAACCGTGTTTATTTGCACCTGGTGCAAACCGTGTTTATTTGCACCTGGTGCAAACCGTGTTTATTTGCACCCTATGCAAACCTTATTTAGCACCCGGTGCAAACCGTGTTTATTCGCACTCGGTGCAAACCGAATTTATTTGCATCCGATGCAAAGCGTGTGTATTTGCACCTGTGCAAACCGTTTTGCCATCACTGCTTGAATCCCAAACAAACTCCAAGTAAACGATAAATTTAAAAGTTGTTAAAATCATTTTATAAAGATTCTTCTTGCTTCGTTCTTTATAGATGGAGATAAATCATTTTGTACTTTCTTTTTCCAGCAAGCGATTTATGAACTGCAAAAAAATGAAAATACATTCATCGAGGATCCTGATGAAACCTTAATCAAGCAATATATCTCTTGGTTGGAAATTATTGACGATCAATTATCAGAAGAGAGATTGAGCAAGCATTTACTTAAATCCCAAACTTTAAAGAATCAATATACTAGTTTAGTGCCAGTTAAAGTCGAGCATGGAACGTTTTGGAAACGTTATTTATTTAAAAAGGCCCTTTTGGAGGATGACATTGCCAGGCAAGAAGCGATGGAAAAACGTGAAGCTAAGGAAAAGGAAGACACAATAGAAACTGTCAAATGGGATGAAGGTAGTACTTCTAGTGTTTAATTAATAAAGTTGTTGTTATGCCTATTTCATTTCATACTTAATTTTTTTTTATTGCATAATCATACATTGAAAAGACATTTTATCAAAAAATTGGGCCACAAATGACAAAACAAAGACAAGTTTTGTTTTACTGAACTGGCCATTATTGGAACAAGCAGTTGATCCTCCAAATTCGCGTTCGAACAGTTAAAATTCTTATCTTAATAATTATTAGAGACGAGCGATGGAAAGTGTTTCCATTTAGGACATTTCAGTGGAGGTCACAAATTAGCTTTAATAATAAAACATTGCGAGTTGTTTCACGATTTGAAGAGTCTTTTCATCTCTATTCTCTAATAATTATCACACAAAACAATATGGATAATCAACAGTATTTCCAATTTCGTTGTGAGCTTACAGAAAACACTAGCTTAAAAAATGTATGTCATCACATTGGAACAACACATATCATCAATTTACGCTTGATTTTGTTTATCTTTAATTTTTGAATCCAGCAGGATCGAAACTTAATGATGTTGCAGAAGAATTTGCTAAAGATATTGAACTTAGCGAAGAAGAACAGATAAGGCTGTTGGAACAATACGAGAGTGAAACGAAGGCACGCAAACCATCTCCGTCATCAAGTCCCAAAGGCAATGATTCAAAAATTCCAAATAAAACTAATAAATCCAATAAAAAAACTAAACAAACGAAAACTAAAATCGCGACGACTACAAATGATAAACCACTCAACGAAGAATTAGAAACCGAAGTTGGTACCCCCAATGCAACAAGTAGCAGTAGTAGCACTGATGGTGATTGGGAGAAAATATCCGGTTAAAGTTAAACTTTTACGGAAAACAAGTAAATTTCGTAGTTAATGCATTTAGTCTATTCATTTTATTGAATTCTTAGTCCAACCAGTTTTAATAGCATTTTATTATAGTTACAATTATTTTAAATGAAAACAATCAATGAACGAAAACAACAAAAATAACAAATAAGTAGGGTATATTATAAGAAATAAGAATATAATTATATAAGTCGATGAATCCGGTAAATGCTTTAATTTTACTTTTTAGTATGATTTAGTAGATGATGTTGGTTTTTTTTCTTTGATTTTACACTTTGTGTTACATGTAATTGTAGGTTAATATTTTATATTATGTTGATATTTAATTTGCTAATTTGATGATACATTTCGGTTTCTTAAAAACAAATGTGAATTGAATGAGTTCATGTTACACATGCATAAGTTTGGTTTGATTTAAAAAAAATATATTTATTTTCATTTCGGAGAATTGTGTTTGTCATTAGTCGCGTTCCTTTTACACGATATCTCAGTTGTGGTGGTCACCTATAAGTTCGGTTGCAAGCCCGTTCATAGAAGTGAGCCAGGCGGCTCATTTCGCGTTCCTTTTAGCACCTAATTGATGACATCATTTTCTCATACTCAGTTTACTGAGTGGCTGACACTTACTTTAGTGTAAAAGGAACGTAACTATTAAGCCAGGAAATTCAAATGTTTAAGAGTTTAAGCAAAAAGATTAAACCGTTCTTAAAATTATAAAACGTTGTTGATTAGATGTAAGCAGAAAACTTTTATAGTAAAAGGAAAAACCTAGTCTTTTTACAGAAAAGAAGCATTTCCATTTCTAAATCGAGAACTTGCAATTTACTTTTTAATAATTGACGTTTTGCGGTTCGTAACTTATTGACTAGCACTACGGTTTTAGTGATTTTAATCGAGAATCTTTTGCTAGTCTTAAAGGTAACGATAATAAAACACGAAAAGTGTTACGCAAAAAGTTAACTCACTGATTTTAAAGCGTTGTTATAAAAATAGAAGATGAATAAGTAGAACTGGAAAGTTATACCATATAATGAAGATTTTTCAGTACTAATATGCCGACAAAATAATTAGATAATTAATAATTCCCTAAACTGCGTTCGGCGAACGCATTCAGTAAGTGCTCCTCCCACAAATGCGCGCCAAATTTAATTGCTTGTTGTTATTAGCCTGTTGTACGTAGCTCAGGTCAATGTCAAGTTGAAGTTCGTGCTTGCATTTTGATAGTTAACGACACCGTTTCATCTTTTTGAATTTACGCGCGTGTTTATGTGTAACGTGTGAAACTGGTTGATGCCTCCTAGCACTGTACTTACTGAATGTGTTCGCCGAATACAGTATACTTTATGCAATTATTAGTTATCTTTAATATTGTCTTTTCTATTAAAATGACTATGAATATAATTTAAAAAAAAGTAATAGTAAGTAAGTAAAATAAATAAATATAACTCTTAAATTTATCTCCGAACTTTATATGAAGTGAAATATTGATAATATAAACATCCGTTGCGTGTATAAAAAATAAAATATAAGTTTATTACATACCAGGAAGGTGTCTCTTCAAATAAATCAATTGTGCTTGACACTCCAATTTAGAAAGTTCCTTAACAGCGGGTGCCATTTGTGCAGTATGATTTTCATAACCGCTACCAGCTTGTTCACGTTTCTGACCGTAAATAACTTTACCGTCATATTCATCCATAGGAACTTTTATATCAGTCCCAACTTGTTGGATGGTCACACCTAAATGTTCCTCAATATCTCCCAAGTACTAAATTGCAAAAAAATTATTTTTTTTTGTAATAATTCAAACTATTAAGTTATTGTAACAAAGAAAACGAAAAGTCACGTAATTATATATTATACATTTTCACCTCTTTAGTCAGTTAATATTCGGATAGAAATATTGATAATAGCACGCAAACTAGATTTGGACATTTAAGTGGACACGACACTTTTACAAATGTCCGGTGGTGCAGAAAACGTTGATTTGTCGCCAAAATGCAAGCTAAAAAAGCCCAAGGTCGCAAATTTCTATAATTGGGATTTTTATATATAAAAAAAAGGTAAAAGTGATGTCCGTTTAAGTGTCCAAAAATGACATTTGAAATACAATTAATTTTCGCTGATTCAGCATTCAAAAAAACTTACTTGCTGTTCGTTATACCACACGCAACATCCTTTCTGATCAGTCAAGTTCGTATTCCAACAGTTTCTCCCACGTGATTTGCACCATTCACCATGATACCAGACTTTTTCAGGAACGGTGCTAACTAAACTGATAGCCAAACCCATGCGTTCAGCGCGCCCGACACGACCAATGCGATGCACATAATTTGATTTTTCATCAGGCAACGTTACATTAATCGCTGTAATTTGTGAACAGATGACAACAAACATTAATATTTATTTTATTATTATTTATACGTACTGAATGGAAGGCCACTTATGTCCAATCCTCGGGCCGCGACATCGGTACATATCAAAAATTTCACTTTTCCACTTTTAAATGCTTCCAAATTATCTTTGCGCTCATTTGGCTTTCTATCGCCATGAAGACACACGCAAGAATAGCGGGTTTTCTCCAGTTGCCTAAAGTATTTCTCTAAATTGTCGCAATCCACTTTCGTACGGCAGAAAATGATGGCTTTGTCCATATTGTGCTCATTTATTGCACGAATGCAATATTCACCTTTAAGCAATTTCACGGCTTCACTTAGTGCTTCAGGTGTTGTTCCACCCGGTCTGACATTATCTTGCGAATGAACCTTGAAAATAATCATTAATTTTTTTCTTCTTTTAAATAGAAAAAGTTGATTACCCCATCAGTTATCACATGCCGTTTTAAATCGTGCCAGCTACGATCACTCTGTGGATCTACCTGCACGACAACGTGATGGACTGTTTCAGGTACAGCGTCTTCTCCTTTAAGGTCAACCCAAGTAGGGAAATACATTAATTTGTTCTTTAAAGAGAGGATTATTAAAAATAATTTACTCATTAAAATGAAACAGCAAACAGGAAACAACTTACAGCCATTTTCTTAACTTCAAAAGCATGTAACGTTGCAGAACAAACAATCATTTGAAGCCGACGACCATCAGCAGTTACTTTGGGCATTTGTCTGTGCAAACGTTCAATTAAATCGGTATATCCCGATTTCAACAAACCGTCAGCTTCATCAAGAACGAAGAAACGACAATTTGTAAGGGATAGGTAACCGCCTTGTATTAAATCCTCCAAACGACCGGGGGTGCCAACAATAATATCAACACCGTCATTTTGGAGTGTTGAAATTTGTTCTTTCACATTTACACCGCCAATTAATAGTAATTCTCGGAGCTTAGGATTTTCGATGTGTTTTTTAAAATTTTTGATTTGAGTGCAGGTTTGTTCTGCTAACTCTCTAGAAGGCTACCAAAAAATTTCAAAATTAAAATTTTCTACTTGGTCAAATTACAGATTTGTTTATGCTTATATTAATAATACCGTATTTACCTCAATAATAATTGCTTGTGGTGCATTTTTGGCAGGTTTCGTTACGGCGGCTACCTTTCCATTGGTATTCATCACGATTTTGTCTTTTGGTACCTCACTAATTGGCTTATAACCATTCGGAAGTGGATATTTTAAGGATTTATTGCCAAAGTTAAACTCCATTTCTGCATTCTATAAAATTGAAATTCAAATAAAAGTACTTATTACACAATTGTTGCTTTCAATATACCACTTTAAACACTACTTAAAGAGTTGAGTATTTTGAAAACACCGATTATATTTATGTAATATTGAACGAACCTTTAATACAACAGCAGGAAAGAAGGCACAATTCGACACTTGTTTATTCATAACAAAAGCATTTCCCAAATCTTTGCCGTTTTTCAAGAACTTTACTTCGCCTTTATCCAAATCCAACAAACAAGTGATAACGTCATTCTTGCCAAATGGTTCGCCATAATCATCAAATTGTTTATTATTTGATTTTTTCCCAGTTCCTCCAAATCCAAAGCCAAACCTGCAAGTTCCCAAATCCAAATTTGCTTGTAAAGTTGACCAACCTACACGACACAATCCTTCATCAGTTACTGTGCTTTCAAATGCCCATTTTCCACTTTGGACGCCAGTTGTACATCTTGTACCGTGCCAATCACGCTGTTCACGTGATTGTACACGCAGACTATTTGGTGATATTGCTATTGCATTGCCTCTGTCCAATACAGACATTGTCCATGATGCAGCTGGGAACAAATTTTAATTTATATACGTTTTTTTCCAGATCTCTCAAAATACGCATCATTTTGGAAAACGAAGCAACGAATGAATAAGATTCAAACACTATTACCTGAATTTAGAGCTACCTTTGCAGCTTTTCCAGATTCTATATCTTTGAGTGTCTCCCAAACAATTTGAATAATTGGTAAACAGAAAGCAGCGGTTTTTCCGCTACCGGTCTCAGCAGCCATTAATACATCGCCACCACCAAGGATCAGAGGAATGCTTTCGGCTTGTATATCAGTTGGCAAACTAAAATCATATTATACTTAATGTTTATCACCTTTTCTCATATTATTTATTTCAGAAAAGTGATGAAATAATTACACTTACGTCCATTCCAATTCTTCAATCGCCAGCCCTATTTCTGGTAACACACCAAATTCTTAAATAAAATTAACGTGTTTATTATTCAAGCTTAAAATGATATTTCGACAGTACCTTCAAACGCAGTCATTTTAATTGTTTCTTTATTTTTCAATCGAAAATGCCTGAAAAATGGAAAATTCCGAGGAAAATTCGGAGCAGGAGTTGCAAACTGTCACCGTCCTCAGAGCGACTAGCGGGGGTTATGTTTATGTTTACCGCGGTGGCACATGGGTGGCGCTGTAGTTACATAACACCATTTATAGGGTGCGTTCGTAAAGTCTCGAACTACTCATCACGTGACCTTTCTTCCTCCCTACTCTTACCACTCCTTTACGAACGCTACGAGACACGAGTAGTACTCATTTCATAACAAACCTATAGATAGAGCGGTTTAAGTGGCAAGCTAATAAGAAAAATCCAAAGTTTTAAGGCCCGTTCAGAATAGGAAAAGTCACACGCGAGTAGTTATGCCCAGAATTGTAAAATATATAGGTTAAGGTGCGTGCGTTCACCTCTCCATTGTGAACGCACG
This sequence comes from Liometoxenus newtonarum, assembly GCA_030264535.1. NCBI lineage: Eukaryota > Metazoa > Arthropoda > Insecta > Coleoptera > Staphylinidae > Liometoxenus > Liometoxenus newtonarum. The sequence goes on from JARJEB010000650.1 coordinate 6,710, forward strand.
CATCTAAACTCGTATATCTTACATTTCTGCGAGTAACTTCTCGAGTGTTACTTTTCTTATTCTGGGACGCGTTCGAGAACAACACTATTTTGCAATTCTCACAGAAATAATCGTTCCATATTACTATTTCACGCACTACAAGTGTCGCAGTGAATCGTTCGAAAACTGTCAAAGCGTAGCGTTAAAAGTAACAAAAATCGCGGCAGTCGGGACTGCTGTAAATATTACTTGACATATGCGCACATGCGCAGTGATTCGTTATTGTTCAGATGACTCCATGCTATACGTTGTTGATTGCTTATTTGATTTGTAATGTGTTTCATTTTGCTTGGAAAAAACTATTTACACCATTTGCTTTCTCGGTTTCAGGTGATTTTAGATTTTACTGGTTTTAGTCTAGTTTTAGGTTATGACAGTTGGCAATTGTTTGATATTTGAACATAAAACGCGAAGTAAGCGTTCGAAAAGTAAAGCTTACTTTGCCTTACTTTATGCCTCCGTGACCCCAATGTGAGACTTATTTAGAGCATATAAAATGGAGGGAATAATACCGCTATGGATTTAAGCCGACTGAAAGGCAAAAAATGTTGTTCTTAAGTTTTAAAATGTGATATTGCGCAAGCGCACAGGTCCGGTGGAACCATTGGGTAAAACCTAAGAGCACACCTCTTATTCACGCTTGCGCAATATCAGATTTTAAAACTTAAGAACAGTACATTGTTGCCTTTCAGTCGGCTTAAAAAGCTAACATTGGGCCAGATAGGCTATGTTCCCTCCATTTTATATGCCTCTAAGAGCAGCACAGTGAATATAGGTAAGGTTTGGTTTGTCTGTCTTACTCTTTCTGAACGCTGCCCTAGCAGCCGTGAAAATAGGTTAACTTACCTTTACTTCGAAGATACTCCTCCAAAACTCCTGCAATATTTTTCAAAGGAATACACATATTTACACGTGGATAAACACAATTATTCCCATTGGCTTTGTCCATGATGTTGGACGTAACAATCCCAATCAAATGGCCTTTTGCATTGAAAAGACCGCCTCCACTGGCACCCGGCAACACTGTACATGTCGTCATCACCACGTTATCCTTCAACAAAGCTATGTGACCTTTTGTTATCGTAGAAGGTAAATTGAATTCATCAGGAAACAGAGGAAAACCTAATACATATACAGGATCACCTAAAAAGAACAGGATTGTTTGGGTAATTAAATTAACAAAATTCTCATATGGGATAGGTACCAATTTGAAGGTCATCGGAACTAAACGTCACGGCAGCAAGTTCCGCAACCGGAAGGTATTTAAGTTTCAACAATGCAAGATCGTAGTTTTCACGATGAGGCACTGCGAATAATATTGTTGCTGGGATGGATTTTCCTTGAAACGTTATAAATATATCCTGTTCATTCCCATCGTCCTTGAAAACATTGTATTTATACATAGAGATAAGTACATCCCAATATAACGGTAAGTAATGGCTGGTTTACACGGTGCCAGCTACTGGCATGCCATTTGTGACGGTCAGCTGGCATGACAGTCACTGGCACTGTCTAGGACTGGCCATAGGTGTTTTCACGTTGCCAACAACTAGCATGCAAGTTGGAGATTGTTTCAGACTATGCCAGCAGCGGCTGGTGATGTCCTTTTCACCAACGAAAACATGTTAGAACATGCGCTAGAAAACGCGTTTTTTGTTTTCTTGCACTGGCATGGTCATGGAGCTGTTTACACAGTGCAAGCAGCGGCATGCCAGTCCAAAAAAGTGGTGGATGGAAGGGTCAGCATACCAGTGCATCAAATATTTTTGTTTCACTGGCACAACAAGCTTGCCAGTCACTGGCAAGGTGGTGTTTACACTTTGCAAGTCACTACTCGCCAGTCACTGGCACGCTCACTGGCATAGTCGGAAACAACCTTCAACTTGCATGCTAGTTGTTGGCAATGTGAAAATACCTATGGCCAGTCGTAAATAGTGCCAGTGACTGTCATGCCAGCTGACGTCACAAATGGCATGCCAGTAGCTGGCAACGTATAAACCAGCCATTACATAACTTACAACAACATGTGCATTTGTTAATATGACGCCATTTTGTTGGTCAATGCATATTCCAGTGCCCCAACTTATCCCGCACGTAACATAAACAATACTTTTTACGATGTTTTCTAAAAATTAGGCACGATAAAATCATTCAATCATAAAATATGACAGTCATAAGGACTTTTCTTACTAGCACGATCGTTAATCATTCCATTAGGAATGTTGCTGATGTCTTCATGATGAAATAACGCATTGAATGTGATTCCTAATGTCAAACCGGTCCATTCACCGCGCCAACCAGCCATTGATGACACAACAATACCAAGTGGTTCTTGGCTAAAATATATCCAAAGAAATAATAAAAACATATAAAAATTCAAAAGTGTTATTTATATATTATGTACTTACCTTGATTTAGATAATATAATGCCACCTTCAGATCCTAACACTGAAGGACAATCAGTTAACAAAATGCCATGAACATTATTGCTGATGATTCCTTGAGAATATGAATTAATCAGATGTCGGCTGCCAAATGGAGCGGCCCTGATACAAATTTCATCCGCAATCTTCACATTCATCACTTGATCACCGCCTATCGATTTATACGAATGCCAAATATGTTTGACTTCTTCCACATTGCTGTGTCGATCAAATGAAAGCACATAAATCGTAAACAAGTCGATATTCTCGCCGATTCCATTCAAGTCGTAAATATCTCCGAAATATTTCCGTAAAATCGTTGCAATATTCCGGTTCGCATCTAGTTTTCCAATCAAGTATGCTTCCTGACTCGTGAAATCGTCTTCGTTCTTCTTTTGAATTACTGAAAATGTTTGATTTCGACTTGTTAAGTCAATTGGGGTTTTCTGGCTCAGTATCAAATGCGCTGTTACTAAAACGTAATTGTTAGCGACGAGTATCCCACTGAATGCAATTGCATCATCTGATTTCTTTACTATCACAGTCTGGAACATTCTACGATTGGAGACGGAATGATGAAAATGAAAAACGTATGGCCCATGAGGGGATCGAACCCGCGACCTTCGCGTTATTAGCACGACGCTCTAACCAACTGAGCTAATGGGCCGACGTACGAACTCTTCTAAATTCGTCTTAACACTACAAAAAGAGAAAAATGTAATGCAAGAAGTTAATTAATTGTTTATACTTGATCTAGTAGGCTTTGTCACTTTTAAATAATGAGTAATATCAAATACCTTAATTTAAGAGCCGGAATTACTGACTGACAAACGTCAAATGGAAAAAAAATATGAAAATAATTTCTCAGGTTAGGTGTCCTCTTGTCAAACTAATGAAAAGACTGCAACAAATATTACATTCTCTGTTTACTGGGTTGCCGACTAAACATTAAAACCATAGAGTTATAAGTCAATAGAGGGAACATTAAGTCGATTGCAACCAGGGGAAGGAAGAGAATTACACCATGATTACACCAAATCGCCATATTTGCTCGCACTTAAAGCGCGATATTTGAAACAGACTCTAATCTCTGATGATATGCCCAGGCCCGGATCATGCCTATCGTAGACCCTAGGCACTTAACTGAAATTTTGAAATTTTTATTGTTGGTGACCAAAAAAAAAAGCTCTCAAGTCTCAAGTAGTAAAATGCTAAATGCTATATCCGAGAAACGCGGTGACCAAAAAAAAAAGGTCTCAAGTCTCAAATTTTCATGTTATCAGTCTTCGTAGGCCCTCCAAATTTTCGTAGGCCCTAGGCACAGTGCCTACTCAGTCTAATGGATGATACGGCTCTGGATATAGCGACCTTGGTTTCATGTCCGCCGTCAATAAATCAACTTTATGTTCTCCCTATACACTTCTATCTCTATGAAAAGAATATTGTTTGTATAGTTAACCAACATTACACTAGCATAATTGGTTGTCTATAATAAAATCTATTATTATTTTGGTTTGGTTTCTGCAAAAATTACTACTTTTTACAACAAATTAGCACTTCATCTTGCTTTCTGTTGTTTCTTCACACGTGAAACAAAATACACTTCCTTTTGGCCTCTATTTGATGATTGATTAGAACTGTGTGGTGTTGATTAGTCTCACACGTGTCCGCACAATTCATTTCATTTCATTTCAATTTGAATGAATGCGAATGCGAAATTGATTCACATCACAAATATATTCAGTATGAATGATCATTTGTATCCACAAATAGCAAATTCATATTCATATAACGTCAGCAAACAGTAAATTGGACTTCATCAAGTCCTGTAATTTCGTTCAGTACGTGCAATACACACGCACAATTACACTAATAATCAGGCTCGCAAACAGTAGGGATTCTAATGATAGATATAATGGTATGCTTTTATTAAGAAAGGAAAAACCTTCGACTCTTACGCCGAAGAGAACAGGACGCAGGATAATCACGCAAATATGTGACGACAACTCTCTGGAGCGTCAACAGTTTTTCTTCCAAGGATCGCTTCTCGGAATATGCTTTTCGTACTTGATATAATATAAAGAAATTGGAAATAACTATTTAGTATTTCGTACGAGGAGATCAGATCAACACCAGGATTATTTAATCAGCGACCGAACATCGAACATCGTCGGGGATGCACCTTATTCATTGCAAGGTAAGAAATTGTTTGGTTTTTTAATTTTTATTTAACGAATTTAATAAAAATTTTCTGAGGCTGCTCTTTTGCTGTTTTTAAAACCGCATAGATGCGGGTTTCCGTAGTGTAGTGGTTATCACGTGTGCTTCACACGCACAAGGTCCCCGGTTCGATCCCGGGCGGAAACAAACCGATGATTTCCTTTTAAATCTAATAAAATGGAAATTTATTCAACAAAAATTAATTATAACATATCCATCATAATTATAACGACGATTATGACTCATGTTGTTGTTTTTAATTTCCTAAGTTTTTACCAAACTCGTTCTTGATTAATAAATAGTACTATTTAATTATAATCACTAAGAAGTGAGAAAAAAGAGAAAAATAATTCTTTTTCTACATCTATTTAGTTATATGGTCATTATTAGCATTTTTTCAGTGAATAATGGTACCTATAACTCACTACGGTGAGTTATGGATTTTCATAACTCACAACCGTGAGTAATGGATTTTATAATCACTAAGAAGCGAGAAAAAAAAGAAAAATAAATATTCTTTTTCTACATCTATTTAGTTATATGGTCATTATTAGCATTTTTCAGTGAATAATGGTACCTATAACTCACTATGGTGAGTTATGAATTTTCATAACTATGGATTTTCAGAAATCACTGCAATTAAATAACTTATCTATATGATCTAAAATCTCGAAAGAACCCGAAGAATTCCTACCATAGCTCGATGTGAATCGCCCGCCATATTGTATCACTTGTCAGATACGTTGCTTCATCGAGAAATCCCAATTTGTATTTTGTGTTAAAAATAAAAATAGTGCAAGGTGTAGAAAAAACATAGTATTATATTCGCGATTATGGCCATTCTTCACGAAGATGATGTTTGAGCCCACGAGCCGCAGGCGAGTGGCGCATTCATCTATCATAATCGCTCATATAATAATATACTATTATAGAAATTTTATCTAATAGTTAATTTAATACAACAAATCCAGATGCAAGAGTTGAATGTGATTGATTCAAGGCGATTGACATTTGAAAATGTGATTTAATTATAATGTTTCGTTTTCGTATGTGCAGGTGTTTGAGTTAATTTCAATCTTTCAATGCTTCAAAATGTTTTTCAACTCGTATTTCCGGATTGTTTTCTCTTTTTCTGCGCGTTTTATCGTGACACTCGTGACTTGTAGTTGTAGTCAACATCCGTGTCTTATTTTGTTGTCTGTTCGCAGCCATTTTGTTTTCTTTTCTTATAAATTGTTGATTTATACTATCCGAGCAAGACGCCCTTTGATTAATTTTGCTGTTATCCTTGCCCATCAAGATCAAGAAAGGAAGCGCAATACAAACATATTTCGATGATATTTCTATAGAAACGACGAAAAAAAAAAAAGAAGAAATTTAACCTTTTCCCAAAAAAAAAAGATATTAAACCGCGCAAATAAATATTTCCGTCCTTAGGATTTTTGTTATTTATTCACCTCACCTGTTCCGTGAAGATGTACAGGATGTTTATGCACACTTTACACATTTAAATTAGCATAATCACAAAACGTTAAGTCGCCGCGTCATAATTCATCATAATTACAAATATGAACAGGTCCGGTTTATCTGTTAGGCGATTGTATAGGGGCGACGAAAAAATCAAAATTAATTAACTAAAACGCAGTTAAATAGGCGCTTTTGGCATATCGCCTATACCAAGGGCACTTCAAATTTCTAAACCGGCCCTGAATATGAATTTGCGTTGTTATATTTATTATTTATAGCAAAGCGAAATTATGTGTTTGTTTTCTTTTTTTTTTCAATACTTAAAGGACTTTGAAATATATATTCTTAATTTCTAAGAATTGAAACATTCAGTAGTTGTATCATCCAGTGGCGTAACCATACCGTCATTGAGGGGTGGGTTGGCAGGAACTGGAATCCAAAAATATATAAAATTTTCTTAATCCAAACAATAGAACGAGGGCACGATGGTTTAGCTTTAGCCCCCTCAGCCGCCCCCTGGTTCCGCCAATGGTACCATCCTCAACCGAAAAAAACTACTTAGTATACCTATTTCTAAGAAATAAGGGCAATAAGAGCACCGAACAACAACCAAAAAAAAACCCTTGCAGAGAACTATTAACCGACTCTTTTATCGGTTTATCGCTTAATTGTATTCTTATCTCCCATCAGGGGCGGATTATAACACTGGGCGATCGGACTGTTCCTCGAAGAGCCGGTGGTTTGGAGGAAGGGCCGCTAGTGTCGCATTTTTTAAATTTTTATTTGCTATAATTGAAGGGCCGCTATTCTTAAATCCGCCCCTGCTTTTTAACTTCTAACTTAGGAGAAATGGAAAGCAACTTTAATGGGTGGCCACTGAATAATACTTAAAACTCTTTGACAAACAAATATAATGACAAGAAAAATGGAACGTAGTCACAGGGCTGGCCCGAGGCAAATTGTATTCTTATCTCCC
>JARJEB010000651.1:0-16864 GCA_030264535.1 Liometoxenus newtonarum
TTAGATCATATAGATAAGTTGGATGGGTCACTTCAAATTCGTTAAATCTTGTTGAACTTTAATACGCGATCAATGTTATTTAATTGCAGTGATTTCAGAAAATTCATAACTCACGGTAGTGAGTAATAGGTACCATTAATCACTCAAAAAATGCTATTAATGACTATATAACTAAATAGGTGTAGAAAAAATATATTTATTATAGATGTCAAAGACTTAATTACGAATTTAAAAGTGTAGACCAATCTAAACCCCCCTATAAATAAAAAAAATCATTAAAACTTACCTGGGTAAACTTAAATATAGCAAATGCAGATGCACTCTTGTCCCTGAAAACGCCACCCAATATACTATATATTTGAGTATTGTAACAAGCATCGCCGAAGCCCAACAGAAACGAACAGAAAATTGCCAACGGTGCATTTGGTTCGATGAATCCTTTGTCCATGGTTTCTTTGAATGGTGCATTATCCGGAAGATTCAAGAAAATCAAGAAAAATGCAATGCAATGAATGAAGAATCCCACCATTACAATAGGATCGCGACCCCAGCGCGTTGTTTTAGCGCCTAAGATGCCGAAAATAGCACCACCTAAAATATTACAAGAAGATATTACATATTTATTGTAAATAGCTACTGTTTCAATTAAATAAGAAATTACCTAAGACTTCACCGACACCGATGAATATTCCTGACAGGCCGAGAAGTTGGGTCGCTATATCACCGAACTGTTTAGTGAAACCAACACTTGGACTGTAAACTCCACTGTAGAATGAAAGTTCAATGCCTGGAAACAAAATAGAATTGTCAAAAGTAGTCGAAAAATAATATTAAAATTAATAAGACTGCAACTCGTCCAGCAACTCGACGAGCGGCACCATCTATTGACATGTTTCGGTCTATTAGTTCTCATCGCCATCAGTATGGAGTGGAGGGAGAAGCCTTTTTTTTTCGGTTTGACCAATGTCAGACTTCTACTGACTAAACTCCCACCTAAATAGCTATTTTCAGAAAAAAAATCCATGAATAGGAAGCCTGGAGAGGCATCTACCGTAGAAAGGGGAGGACCTAGAATGCAAAACTCAAGTAACCGGTACAATTAGCCGCAAAGCTGGCTCTGTCAGTATATTGTCACAAGGACAAATTAAAATACAGAGAAAGGAACCGCGACTTCATCTATCGACATATGCCCCAACACAATCACAAGTTCAACGTATTTTCGTTGGTGAGCGCAATTTTCTGGCTGGATGAATCTTTAAAAAAAAATATACGTGTATCTGTTCCACGAACACCGAGACAGGCCACGAACAAAATTATGCTGGATCAGAACAGCCAGTTTTACACCATACAATTTCAAAAATGGCGAAAAAATTCATGTCATAATGGGTTGACAAATAGAAATGTGCTATTTTAGGGAGTGGCTTAACTTTATTAATGTGTCTGAAATCCTATAATTGTAAGTAAAAATTAATCGTAAATTGTCTTCCTAGTAAATCAAGATAAACTGAAAATATATTTATATAAATTTTAAATCACGGTAAAAATTATTAAGTACTTATAGAAATAAACACTTGAGTGATAAGACGGTTAAAAGTGCAATCTCAATGATGTAGATATTAAATCAAAGTCTATTTTTTTTCATTTTCATTAGATACAATATTATAAGATTGACTAACGTTATAATCATTAATCAGAGTAAATAAATATATAACTAAACAGAAAATCATTTTGCATTATGAATTTTTGACATAATTTACACATGCAGATAAGTCAACCTTGTCTTAGATATTTTTTAATAAATTTGAAGTCGTAGTACAAAATCAGTTCGTACGAATTTTTGACAAACGGCCTTCACCTAAATCATCAAAGAATTCTCTTAAAAATGGCATCAGGTCATTACTACTTGACTTTATACATACTTAAGTAATGAAATGCTTTTACTTTCATGAAGCACTTCATTTTTGTTGTAATTTCAATTTGGTATTTTCCGAAATGGTTTAATCAGTAATTACCAAATTCAAAATAAATTTGGTTATTGAAATATGTATATACGTTAGGTTTTTGTAATTTATTATGCTCTATTTAATGCATGCGTATATGTGTATTGAAGTCTGAAATTTCTTAATATATCTGACAAATAACTGCTGCTGATAATTACAACAACAAAAAATTGGTAATGCTTACCGGTATAGAAGAAAGTAACGCTCAACAGCAACATTCTCTTAGTGACGAACAGTTTTCCGGCGCCAACTAATGCTTGAACGGGTCCTTCCGGTTTCTCGTTGATTTCATTTTCCTCTTCGTCGTCGCGACGCGCACGTGGCAGTATCAGCAAAATGCATATGCCAACAATTGTAATGCTGGAGAGTACCCATATGACAATTGTACGTGTCCCTTTGTCAATCGAAGTTTTCCCCTCGAATTGGAAGAATACGTACAGATTTCCGATAAACATACTGGAATCAAATGGAATTCAAGTTAAATTTCATATAAATCTGAAATTATAAAATTGAATTACAATATTGTATTGTGAAATATTGCAAAAAAAAAATATAATTAACTAGAATGAGAAAATGTGGAAATACAACTTTTGAGGAACTACAACAATTTTTTAAATTGATAATTAAAAGTGTAGAAGTAGTTGAAAATAGAAAAACAATTTCGCAAACTAAAGACCAAAATTGATAAACAAATAAATCGGTACGGATTCGCAATGCACCATGGTCACCAGGTTTGACCTTTATTTGACCTTCCCAATAAACAGCTGATCAGGATAAAGATGGCGAAAAGAACAAACACATCAAGCGTCAAAAACCAGACTACGATTTTCCGAGCGAAATCATTTGATTGTTCAATTAAATTACAAGATATCTGAATGCAGATGAATGTTTAATTTTGGTGTTAACGATTAATTGCGATTGGAAGAATATACTTGTCTTGGCATATATTCTTCCAATCGCAATCGCAAAACTAAAGTACAGAGTGGTCAAAAATTCCTGACACCTATGTTTTGACTTAAATACGGATTTTTTTAACTATTTATGAATTCCTCACACACAACTTGATGTAATTTATTTTTAATCACTCTGTATAAACAACGTTGATGTTGTAATTTGTAATAAAGTATCAAAAAGCACTTTTGTAACGCAAACTTCTGTACAAATTGAGTCATTCAACAATAAATTCTGTAAAAGTTATAGAAGTTTAACATTCTATGTTTGTTACAAGAACAATTCCTAAAGTAATTAAATAATTCAAATCAACAATTACAATAGGTGAATCCAGTATTTTTGACAGCTGTCATTAAAATGTAGGTCATGCGATAGAGCATGCAGTTACGCATGATTTACGCACATGAACGGTTTGACTTTCACATTGACCTTTGCAATCAACTTACCAGGTCACCATTTTTGACAACTGTCAAAAGTATTGGTTTCTCCCAAGCCCAAAACCTAATAATTCCATTTTAATTCAAAGTGTGAAAGGAGTAAAAAAAGAAAAATATTTGAAAGCTAAGATTAGAAGATAATACAAAATACAAAAATTTGAAGAAGATGTCTCAGGATAAGCATAAAAATTACAATAGGTGAACCCAGTACCTTTGACACCTGTCAGAAAAATGGAGGACATAGGGTAGAGTCAATGGGAAATTATTAGCTGGCGATTTACGCATGATTTACGCACATGAACGGTTTGATTTTCACATTGACCTTACCAATGACCTTACCAGGCCGCCATTTTTGACCACTGTCGTAAGTATTGGTTTCTCCCACGTTCAAAACCTAATAATTCCATTTTAAATCTTAAAGAGTGAAAGGAGTAAAAAAAACAAAAAATATTTGAAACCTAAGATTAGAAGATGATATAAAATACAAAAATTCGAAGAAGATGTCCTCGGATAAACATCAAAATTAGAATAAGTGAATCCAGTACCTTTCACAGCTGTCAGAAAAATGGAGGACATAGGGTAGAATCAACGGGAAATTTTACGATTTATATGATTTACGCACATGAACGGTTTGATTTTCACATTGACCTTACCAGGTCACAAAAATATTTGAAACCTAAAATTAGAAGATGATATAAAATACAAAAATTTGAAGAAGCTGTCCTCGGATAAGCATAAAAATTACAATAAGTGAATCCAATATCTTTGACAGCTGTCAGAAAAATAGAGTTCATAGGGCAGAGTCCGCGCAAAAAAATAGTTAATGTAAAAAAAGCAACAAAAATCCATCTTTGAAACCCTATCGGACATTTAGTCCCACACGTCCAATCAAATTAAATTTGTCACTTGCTTCGAGGATGAAAAAATATTACATAGGAAGTAATTAACTCCCCTCAATTGACATATATATTTTCAAGTTCAATTTCATCTAATATATTTTAACGAATTAGTTCAACGCAACAAATCAATCATTAAAAACCTTGAAAAGAAAAAGTAAATCTACCCATCCAGGATCCAGTATTGCTAATTTTACAATAATTAGATTACCAAATATTGCATGAAGAATGCTAACAATAAAACTGAAAATTAATTGCTGATATTCTATAATAAGAATTGCCTAAATCTAAAGTAAACGAAATGACAATTTCTCGTCAAAGTCAAAGCGTTAGTCCTTTAACTCAAGAGGAAACACTTCACCAAGTCCCATATCCATAAAATATTCAAACAGCGTAACTTTATCACTACCACACCGACTTGTTCCGCATCGCAGAGTTATTATTATTATTAACGTAAAGTATATTATTGAGGAAGTGCCATGTTTCCACGGACAAAACTGATACGTGCTCATATGCTTTGAACACTCATTTCAAAAGTAAATTATAATCGTACATCAAATGCAGCCTGATCAAATTCAAGGACGGTGATTCGACAAGCAAAGATTGTATTCTATAGTCGTTAACATAAAAGATTACCTGGCTTGCAACATGGCCCAAAAGATTCCCGAATTCCTCGACATCGTTGCTGGCGTCGAGTTCAACGTCAAATAGTTGCCTTGACCGGTCCATATCATCGCAGCGCCAACGCCAATGACACTGCTAGCGAAGTAAAGCAGCCAAGTTTTTGGTATCAGGAACATCATTATAAAAAATCTAGGCAAGTATATAAAAAAAACAACAACAAAAATGATTAGAACAAGAAAAACTAGTTTAACATTCAAATTATCTATATATGTTCGAAAATATTTTACACACTTACAGATATGTTAATGCGCCGAATAACATTGAAATTTTTGGCCCCACAAGACTGATAGCCGAAGGGGCCGCCCAATTTAATATGGCAAAAACGGCATAAATTATGGCGAGACTAGTGTACCCGTTGCCTTTAAATGTTGGATCTTCATCATGGATACTTTCAATCATCGTTTTCTAGAAAAGAAATAGATAATTAAACACTTAATTAAATACAAAAATTTTTATTTTCTAAAACACAAAGAAAAAGTTATCAAAAAAATTGATCTGAACAAGATTTCAAGAGTAATGAGTAATGACCAAGATATGATTGTAAGATTAAAATAATGTACTGAATTAGGTAGGTACATATCGTCAAGTCGTGTTCCTGCTTATAGACTTTTTCATAGGCGTGCGCACAGGGGGTGCCGGGTATGCACTGGCACACCCTAATGTTTTAAGATTTAACTCTTAACTCTTTATTTTCGACGAAATGGCAAATCAGCTGACTTTGCCCTCTTAGGATGTTGCAGATGGCGCAACAGTAGAGGCGGCAAAAATTATCAGTTACATTTTAACTTTGTGCACACTCATGCGCACGCCTATGAAAGTCAGTCTCTCTCAACAAATATCGAAACAGATATCTTATACCTAATAGACATTAGACATAGTCGATGATTTGATTTTGTAGTCGCTATTCCTATTCGAATTCCTTTTTAGGCATATGGGTAATGTACTTGGTCAAATATACTTTCACTTGATTGCTGACTGACTTTATCGTTAGTTGTACTTACGTTGTATGTACCACTCGAGCACGCACAATTTACATTACACAACGGCTTTGTAACAAATTTATTTAATTAATTAATTTTGCGCGATCCAATTTATTGACAAATTTTGAAATATCAATTGCATTCTTATTTTGGTTTAATTAATTATTTCCTGATCATACCATAATAATCACACGCATAATAATGCGTATTATCTAATCAAATAACTATGTTTTTTACTTTCCGACTTATAAAATCGCACCGCACATTGATCGGAAAGTGGAATGAATCTGTACAGAAATTTAGTGATATCAAATCGTAATCAATGTTATTTCCAATTTTCCGATCAATATTACTTTTACGAAATTGTATTGTGTATGGTCGAAAAATTGTGCGGTGCGAATTTAACGCACCGATTTATTATTATACCTTCTGGAATTTAAACCAACTGTATAGACTAGAGCGCATTTGCAAATGTTATTATAAAATGCAAATTTGTTTGCATATCAAAGACATTTCGTTGCATTAAAGCGAAGGAAACAAAATGCCAAAAGTTTTATTTCATTTTTATGTGTCAATGACACGTTTGCAATTTTCGGCGCAGTCCAAACCCAAAAGCCACACAAAAATAATTATTAAGCCAACGAAATATATTCACATCGTGTAACACAAGTGTCCGTTGCACGATAACCATTGACCGCACAAATAAATCCTGAATACAAATATTCGATAACGTGACATTGACATCCTATATGTATAAGTGTACGTCTATCTTGTTGGCTTCCAAAAATATCTCAAACAACCGACAATGATTTGGTTTATAATACTTTACATCTTTGACACTGGTAATTTGGCAAGCGAATTGTTTCAGCATATTTAATCAGATAACATGCGGTAGTGGATTAATGAATTGTTAAACCGTTTATGTTAAACTGTTTAAAATTTAAATATTGGAATTAAAAATCGGTGCGTTAAATTCCCACCGCACAACTTTCCGACCAAATATCAATTCGTCGATCGTAATACTTAATAGGAAAGTGGAAATAAGATCGATTATATTTTCATATCACTAAATTTCTGTACAATTTTAATTTTCAAGGTTTTATGCTAAAATCACTATTTAGTGAGCTATTCGTTTTGGCCTTCTTTACCGACCGATTTTGTTAGAGTTAGAGAGACAGCTACCCAGATTCTAAATTTTATCCCAATACATTGATTGCTTGGTTGCCCGCAATTTTGTTCACATACACACATCACTCCAAAAAGCACTTTTTCGCACTTAGGGAAGCGAGAGTCGTGGAGATCCGTCAAAAACCCAAGTTCGGAATTTTGCCCGTTCATTTATCTTTCCTTACCTATTCCTTCGGCGACCGATTTTGTTAGAGTTAGAGGGACAGCTACCCAGATTCTAAATTTCATCCCAATACATTGCTTGGTTTGCCCGCAATTTTGTTCACATACACACATCACCCCAAAAACCACCTTTTCGCACTTAAGGAAGCGAGAGTTGTGGAGATCCGTCAAAAACCCAACTTCGGAATTTTATCTGTTCACCTATTTTTTCTTACCTATACCTGCGCTAAGTCGGAAAGTAAAAATATATGTAGATGCGAATGTGTTCAAGTTGATCGTATACCTAAGGTCAATGTTAATGTTACTACTATTACTATACAACTATACCATTAATAATTTATTTGCGAAGCTTGTGTTTGTCAAGCAATGTGTGAACAATTTTTATAGCTCAGGTTTCGTGTTTTCAGTTTTCTCATGTAAATGTATTTTTTAATATACTTATGCGAGGATAACACGCTCATGTAAATCATATCCGACGGTATCGAATATTCAGGTGACTGGTTATTGGTTGAATTTTGTAGTCATTAACAAAAATATTTGTTTATATTTTATCTATACAGGATTATCGTCAATGTACGAGACCTTTTTTGGTTACTTTCCGATACTACCGAAGATAGTTATTGTTATACTCGCTCGGGCGATTACTCCGCTCGACTACCGTCTCGCTACGTAAACTTCGCCCTCGCGTATAATAGCCTGCATATGCGCTCATTGAATAATATACTATAATTCCATTAATTTGGGAACTTCAAAACAAGAACAACATTTTTTTTGTAAATATAAATGGATATTGTCCGATCGATTCTTTTTAAACGGACTTTTCCTTATCTATAAGACACTTGTTTAATGGATTCGTAGTTTTCGGAGTTTGGAAGCGAGCAATGCCGAAACACCTGTTGCAAACATTTATTTAATAATGATGATATTCATGAATCATTTGAATATTTTTATTTCCGTCATAGGTTTTGTGCAAATAAGAAATATCCGCACGAAAAAAACATTTTGGACATCTGTCGAAAACAAAACGAGCGCATCATTTCACCAAATATTTCTCATTGTCACTGTGCAAATAATTATTATCATTTCGCTATGGCCCATGGACCAATTACGCACGAAAATTGTTTTCCAAGCTACAAATATAAGCCCTCTGTATATATATAAATACAAAGTATATATTACATTAACATACATATTTGATATTATTGATTGCATGTTGATTGCTGTATTTTGCGATTATGCAAATTAATTAAAAACGTAATAATTCCGAAAGTGATTAATCTATTTTTATCACAGATTTTTATGCATATCTATGAACAAACGTCAAATGGACAATTGAATACATAAATCAGAAATTGTTTAGAATGTGGATTATTCAAGCGATTCAAATTAAAACATCCAATCAATTTTAACTTGAAAACATTTCTTTTCTAGATTTAAATACAATCATCATCGTGAAAACGTTTTAATCTGGTATTATTGATTATCACTTGATAAGTGAGTTATTAAAATATTAAAAAGTAATTAAAAATTAGGCCGTTTGAATCATATTTAATTTTATTGTATTATATCCAGGGGCGGACTGCTAACTTTAGCTGCCCGTTTGGGGGCCAAGCCAATTAAGCAAAGTCTGGATTCTTGGATATACGACTGTATAAGTTCGCGATGGCCTCGAGCGAATGGTACCCTGGGCCGCAGCCTAAATCCGCCTCTGATTATATCTTTTAATAATCTCTGTTGAATAAAATGCCATGTGATATGATGCTTCGCATTAATTTTATCAATGAATTTGTTATTTTTGATAAATTATAATCAATATTCTAATAAGATAATAGAATGAACTTTTTGAAATATGGAAATTTTTCCTGTCGAAAGCCTGTTGATTACAACACGGAAAAACATCATAACATAATAAATAATTTACACCGCATGCAAAATTTGGTGTTGAGAGGTTATATTATCACCGGTTACATAAAGTTGAATTATTATTAACAGAGGAAGAAAGAAATAAATAGCTGAATTCAAAACACCGTTCTCAGTTGTGAATATTCAGAATTTTTTTTACACATATTCGAAAATCGAAAAGTTTTTACGATTTTGATTATAAACACACACCCACACACAGGTTGTGAATGAAGATTTCAACTTTTTCTGCTTGCTGTCCAATTGTCCGAATATTCGCAACTGAGAACGAGGCTTAACACATAATGGTAAATCAGCTGACCTTGTCCGCCCGCTCCGAATGTTGTAGATGGCGTAATAGTAGAGGCGGGAAAAATTAATTTGAATCGCAAATTACGATGGGGAAATCTTTTGACTTTTGACAGTTATTAATTTCCCATTCAGTCTACCCCATGACCGCCATTTTTCTGACCTCTGTCAAAAGTATTGGATTGGCCTATACCTTTGACAGAGATCAGAAAAACTGCAAAAAAAAACCGACTCCAACGGCAACCTACGTCTGTTGAGATGTTAAGAAAGTAATTTTCACTCTCACTGATTAAATATACAAAAATAGAAAATGAAATACCAAAATTAATGGTAATATGAATAATACGGAACAAATTCAAAAACAGTAACGAAAAGTGTAGAGACCAATACATTAGTATCTATTTTGCATAAAAACGGAATGAATCGTTTGTAATTGCCTTTCAAAATTTCCGGACTTATATTCGTAAAGTTGATTCGCAGATTCAGTGTTTCTTATAAAATAGGCGCTAAGATTGGTAAATGTACCTGTCGCTACATTAAGTTAATTAAGTACCTAAATAAAATATAAGGAAAAAGTGAACTTATGTATAGTAGAATGCATAGGCGTGCGCAAGAGATTTTATTAGAGTGTGCACAAACTTAAAATGTAACTGATATTCTAGATTCAAATTAATGTTTGCCGCCTCTACTGATGCGCCATCTACAACATCCTAAGAGGGCAAAGTTAGCTGATTTGCCATTGCGTGAAAATCTTAAAACATTAGGGTGTGGCAGTGCACACCCGGCACACCCTGTGCGCACGCCTATGGTAGAATGTATGAGTGAGATCGGAGACAGAGTAGAAAAGTAGAAGTGAACGGCAGGCCGCGATACGTAAAGGTTTGTAGGTGTGTCTCATACGTAGTCGACACACACCGCTACGCAATCGGTAAGAGACCTCGAACGTGTTGCGAACTTATGGTATGTACGAACGAGCCCGAGTTCGTCCATGTCACTAAGCATGCTGGCTGGCTGCCTGCCGCAAAAATCGCGAAACATAACGATGAATGTGTAACAAATATTATAAATTTATAATAAAGTTGCGTTTTTCTGCTAAGCAAGCACGCGGCTCCGTACCGTAAAGAAACTTGTTGGAGCACGAAATGACCGTGCACTATTTCCATACGCAATGTTACACACCTGCATACAGTACAGAAAAAAAATATAAACAATGCGTAAGAATAAGATCCCCCAAAAAATCAATAATAAGAATAATAATTAAATCAGTTATTTAGTTGGAATAAGAGTGACGACAGGATATTATTTTATTGAAATTCAACAGTTCAACACTTTTAAGCAGGGCCGGCCCTACGTATAAATCATGTTTGCAGGGCCCATTAAACTACACTACAAAAATATAGGTATAAATACGTATATAATATAAACATTAAACATATTTTCTGGCTTTAAGTACAGCAAAATCGTCCAAAATGCTATCGCGCGGGGCACCTACCTGCTCTGGGCCCAATAAATTTTCGTTGCTTTTCGCTTTTAAGTCGTGTATCTAAGTATCTAAGAAGTAAAGAAGAAGACAGGTGCAATTTCTTTGCGCTACTTTCGTTTTTTAAAAGTTTTACACAGAAAACCGTATACAACAAAAGTTACTTTGTGTTTGCGGTTTTTTTTTCTAAGTATAAAAAAAACTTATAATTCATCAATAAACGATATTGACTTTTAATAAAAAAAAAATATAATATAGATAACTAATTAAAAACCACAATGCACAAAAGAAAAAGTATTATAAGAAACCTCAACCGACATATCCACAACATGAAAAAATATATAAAATATTATTTTTTTAAATTATCAACGAAAAAAATATACAATATTGAGTTATTGTCAACCTTCTGAGCTACGTTCATTTTTGTAGAACTGTAGTTATAAGTTGTTTTAGATGACGGACAGTTAACTCTTATTAATAATATATTATAGGTACAGCAAAATTAACTTTGGACTCTTGTTTTTGAGTTAACTTGAGTCATTTCATGAATGGTAACTCTAGCAATTTTCTGAACGCAGAAAAGACGATTTAGTTAAAAGTAACTCTAATTAAACTATAGTTGAATAAATGAACTCAATCCAGATGCAGTTAACTTGAAAAAATTCAAATATGGATGAAACCAAACGTCAAAAGCAAATTTCAGCACCAAAATATTAAAATAATATACTTAAAGCTATTCATATAAGAAAAATTTGAAGAAAATAGCAGTAAACTTCATACATATTTGATTTTTTTTATTGCTTCAAGTCTCAGCTTATATATGCTCGCAATTGCGGCCGCCGGGCCGATAGGATGTTTTATTTCCCCAAGCTAGGCAACTTCAAGTTGAGTAGACTGTATAACTGTAACGATGTAAACTTTAAAGAATTTAACTGTCATCCCAAACAATAAAACAGCTGATTATGCCCGCCAGGAGTAAAATATCGTCATCTCATTTCAATATTTCAATCCGTACT
Organism: Liometoxenus newtonarum; assembly: GCA_030264535.1. NCBI lineage: Eukaryota > Metazoa > Arthropoda > Insecta > Coleoptera > Staphylinidae > Liometoxenus > Liometoxenus newtonarum. Next base: position 12,003 of record JARJEB010000651.1, read on the forward strand.
ATTGGATTAGTGCGAATTCAGTTTTCTTATGGATTTTGCTCCACCCACACTCACAGCGTTCTGGAAATTTCCCTCTTCCCAGTCGTTGTTATAGGATAAGGATACAAATTTAAATTTGTTTGTGTGAAAGAAATTGCTGATATTGAAAAGGCAAAAATACATTGAGTTTAGTGTTTACCGTTTACTTCAAGTAGAAATTGCATTTGCGACCTTTCACTCTCCGCGCAAGCAGCTTCATGCGTGCGGCAAATGCCACATTTCTGCCCTAGGTTTACAAACAACATATTAAACATGTTTATATATGTACAGGTACAGTTGTTTATGTTTACAGTTTTACACTACTGATGTTATCACATTTTCACAACATTAAGGTGAAAAACTTTTCTCCCAATTTTTTGTTAATGTCTATGTGAAGGTTACTTACATTTGGACTTTTTGTTACGGAATAGGATGGAATTGTTAATTTGAAAATTTAGACAAAATTGTAAACTTCAAACCATACCAAACCAGATCCAACTGAAGTTCCTCCACTTGTTTTCTAATTTTCCTAATTAAATATAAGTAAGTACTTAGATACATAAAATTAAATATATCTACTTAAAAAAGTTTGAAATAATTGAGAATAGTGCGTAAATTTTTAGGAGGCCATTCTCTAGGGCAGTGATTCTCAACCACTGTGCCGCGCGATTCTTGAAGTGTGCCGCCAAATTTCTAAATTATTAAAAAGTGTGCTATGAGAAAAAAAAAGGTTGAGAATCACTGCTCTAGAGGTTTACAAGATATGCAAAGAAAATAGAACAGCAAGCCACTATGAAAGTGAATCAAACTCAAACATCAAATAGTTGTAGTCAGGGGCGGATCGAGACACCGGGCGATCGGGCTGTTCCTCGAAAGGCCGGTGGTTTGGGCCTCCCTGAGGGCCGCTTCTTTCGCATTTTTAAATTTTTTTTACTAATTGTTTTTTAATCCCGATTTCATAGTAGGCCGATTTCATAGTTCAATCCGTCCCTGGTTGTAGTTGTTGTATAAATGTAAATTCAAATTGAAATAGAAATGTTTCACTATGTTTTGGTTACGAGTACGTTCTTTCAATTGCATTTGCATCAGTAAAAAACATTGGAGTAGCAAGCAGTAGCACAAGAGTGGAAATTTCCTTTTCGTTCATTTACCTACATATAAAATGTATTTGTTGCAAGTTGCAAATATATTATAGAGAATTGTGGAAATTCAGTTAGTTGAACAGTATACATTGATATATCTTATGAATTAATAATTACCGTCATTTAGTTTTGAATTTAAATGTCTTCAAATTGTGCTTGAAAGTGGAAGTTAAATTGTTGCATCAAGTTTTCCTGATTGCATTAAAAAGTAAAAACTGTACTTTAAAACTTAAAAGTGCAGAATTCTTCATTAACAAAACAAATGAAGTTTCTTATAGTAGTCAGCCTAAACTGACAACTGACTTGACACAGTTGTTAGTTTGTCTGCCTACCACAATTTTTTTCAATTTTAAGGTACAATTTTAATTACTTTTCGAAACCGTGGTTTATATCAATTGCGCAATGTACTTAGGATATTCAATATTTTCCATTAACCCCGCATTAGAAATGCAGAGGTATGGGTTCGATCCCCGTCGAGAGAAAGAGAAACTTTACTCGTAAAATTCAAATATATTAATGGAAAATATGAACGAAAAATTGCTAATATTTAGGAAGGCTTAATTTCACATAAGTCTTCCTAAATATATTTCGTAATTTTTCAATTTTTGTTATTCTTTTTGCAACAGGATTTACGTTACTATTTAGGAAGGCTAACACCGCACTAGAAATGCAGAGGTACGGGTTCGATCCCAGTCGAGAGAAAAAAAACTTTACTCGTAAAATTAAAATATTAATGGAAAATATGAACGAAAAATTGCCACCGTGAGATTAAGCTTTCCTAAATATATTTTGCAATTTTTCAATTTTCGTTTTTTGCAATAGAATTTTCGTTACTGTTAAAAATTATCTGAATGAATAAAAAAAGGAATTAAATTTGTTAGGTTGCACAATTTGCAAACACGACCCCGAAAATGTTTACAAAATAAATTCCTATGGGAGATCGTTAAAAAACGCACTGTATAACTCTACCAAAACAATCTATAAATAAATATTGAACAATTCCTATGGGAGATCGTTAAAAAACGCACTGTATAACTCTACCAAAACATACTATAAATAAATATTGAACAATTATTTAAATTTAAATCTATACAATTATTTTATATATGTATAGGATGATATAAGTTTGTATGAATTCATTTCATGTCTATCCGCGCACATAAAGCGCGTTAAACCTTTTTACCGTCATTTGTTTGTTTTAATAATTCGTACACGGAATGAACTACAATTAACAATCGCGTTGACAAATTATACATGTAAAATTCATTGTTACTAAAACATTAGAATAAAAAATTATTACGAATAGAATGATCGGAATTTTTTAAAACATGGTTGAAAATTATTGCGAAAAACAACAAACTTATCAGAAAAATTGTGATATTTAATATTTTCCATATTTTTTTATGTGTAAAATGTGTGTGTATAAATGCATAAAGTAATTTGCAGATTCAAATTAAATTAGCTTTGAATAAACCTAGTTTCCGAATGACGTAGTCGTGACAGAAGAATGCAAGCCCCCGATATTGCATCATTCGAGGTTCGATTAGTTTTCCCGCATTATTACTAGTACACCACATGCACAAATTCACATAATTGATAAAATATTTTAACAATTATTGCATATTTGTTGTATAACTGGAGTAATAATGTATAATAGCTTGAAAACTATTTGAAACGATTATTTATCATATACTTAATTATGAAAATGACGTAGGACGGTGGTCGCTGATAATTTTGCAAATAGACAAAAATATTTACCTGAATATTGCCCATTGTTTGGAACGCCGTGAAAACTGACATGAACGCAAATCCTAGAAGGATCACGTTGAGAAAACTTCGTGTTATTGCCATTTTGCGAACTACAATCGACACGATTCAAATATTTAATTAAGTAATGCAAAATTAAAATTAGCACTGAGTCTGACTGAAGTAAAAGTAAAAATCTTATTACAATGCAACCGAAACTGAATTGATATAATTAAATAAGTATGTACAAGCAGAACGAATTAGTAAAAAAGTAAAAAGTTGTTTTTGTGCTGCTGACTGAACGACGCAACGTCGCTTTTATAACTGGCGCACAACTGGCGCGTTCCGCCGGTTTTTATAAATTGATTTATCATATGTTTGCTATTGTGGCGACCCCTTCATTTAAGCGCTGCGCACTAATTGAGTAAATTTTATTTCTTTTACATTCATAATTATCATTTTTCTGGTGGGTAAACTTGATTTACAGCAAAAATGACTTTTGGTTCTCAGAAAAATTCCTCGTAAACTTAGGAAATCCAAGAAAAAACGCAGTGTACTTAACGCGATTGGAAAACATTCATTTTCCAAACTTGTAAACTCGTATTTCTTAAGTCCCTAGAATAGTGCAAAACGTGCGAAAAAAATTAACGTTTTCCGAATTTGCAATAAATTAACAATTTAAATATCAAAAGAGGCATATTGTTTAAATAAAAACGCAAACAATTGTTTTATTAGTTCTTGATAAGAATAAATAAATGAAAATAATATTGAAGTTTGATCATTATAGAAATATTAAAAATTCGGTACGGCAAACATTCATTTTCCAAACTTGTAAGGTAAACTCGTATTTCTTAAGTCCCTAGAATAGTGCAAAGCGTGCGAAAAAATTAACGTTTTCCGAATTTGCAATAAATTAACAATTTAAATATCAAAAGAGGCATATTTTTTAAATAAAAACGCAAACAATTGTTTTATTAGTTCTTGATAAGAAAAAATAAATGAAAATAATATTGAAGTTCGATCATTATAGAAATATTAAAAATTCGGTACGGCAAACATTCATTTTCCAAACTTGTAAGGTAAACTCGTATTTCTTAAGTCCCTAGAATAGTGAAAAAAAACTTTATATTAACTATTTAATTAATACAATTTTGAATACTGAATTAATATTCTAGTCCTAGTCCTAGTTGACTTATTTGTTCTAATCGTGTAAGTGCTCTGTCCAAAGCCAAACAATTCAAGAACAATTTTTGACAAATTGCTTGTAGTTACTTTGACATAGTTTCAAGAACAGGAATTTGTTTTGTTTGTACATGGAAATTTTTTAATATTCATTTCCATAATTCATTTTCACATGTAAACCAAATATATGTACTTAGTTAATAATGAAGGCATTATTTTAATAATACTTATCACGTGAAACAATATGTATAAGTAATTTAAAATGTTATATTTGAAGAACACAAATACAAATACATTCAATTAATTTCGAAACACTGCATGAAAATTATGTTTATATGTATATATATAGGGTGGGTCAAATTGCTTAAAATGTAATATTAATCACAGGATGGCTTCCTTATACAACTTTGAAGGAAATTTTATTGTTTATTTCATGTTGTTGGCAAGAAAAGTGGAAAATTTTAACATTTTCCTTTAGAAAAAAAGAATATTCAAAGTTGAAAATACGCTTGGCAACATGGCACATTTTCAAAGATTTGAAGTGAAAAATTGCAAGGTCCTCGTGACCGCCAATTTGTATCCACCCTGTATATAAAGGTTTTTAAACAATAATACAACAATATAAACTAACATTGTACGTAAAACAAATTATAAAAAAACTTCTCAGACTATTTTTCGCATGAGCAGAGTAATTGTATGGTCGAACACGAATTGACCATTAATGGTCAGAACAATGGAAAAAATTGAAAACGTATGGTGGGAATTATAGTATAG
>JARJEB010000657.1:0-14157 GCA_030264535.1 Liometoxenus newtonarum
AAATACATTGAGGTTTCCTAATCTGTTGTGTAAAACGGGCTGACCAATAGAAATATTTAATTCAAATATTGCGCGCTTTTTCAGGGCGTGGCTTAACTCTGTGTGTTGGTGAAACAGAGTATAGTTTAATTTGATTTTATTCAGTGATGAAATGCCTGTTTGCACCGGGTGCAATCAAATGTTTGCATCCTGAGAGTGCAATCAGATTCCCGCCATAATCTTAAAATTATTCGGTTGCACCGAATGCATCCATTTGGTGCATTTATCATTGCATCCGGTGCATTGTTTCCGATATGCCACTGTAAACTACTTAGAGAAGTTCCGATCTGCTCAAAGTTGTTGCAAACTACTCAGAGTAGTTGCGATTGCACCCGGTGTGCTTTGGGCGAATAAACGTTTGCATCCGGTGCAAAGCCATCACTGATTTCATTGCTCATGCGGTGTTCTCCGATAGGAATGTCAACGGGATTGGACCATTCATCAAACAGTGAGAACTGGCCGGCAAGCCAATCGGACGAAAGCAACATATCAAATGCAAATCAACATGTCCGTGAGACATATGAAGATAGTCTGTTGATGGATCAACGTGTTCAGGAACCTCTTCGTACGTATGAGTCGATCCTTGAAGAAGAAGAAGTAAAAAGCGAACCCTTAAGCAACAACAACAGCAACAACAACAACAACAGCACTGAGTATGAGAAAAGACTGCGGTGTAGATCAACAAACACCCGCCGTACCAACTCGATCTCATCATCGGGTGGCTCCACCAGCTTCACAAAGTCATCCAAACTTAAAGTTCCCATCCATTTGATGAACAAAAGTATACAAACTTCACAATTCGAACCAAAAGCAGTCCCCTATAAACTTAACACGACCACAACAACATCTAAAGAACCCTATAGAGTAGTCGAACCCTCCTTTTTGAACAAATTGAAACAAGAAGGTGAAGTCCACAAACCCGTCTACATTTTGTATCCCAACTACGTTCTACCTGATTTGGACTTTTTACAGCGGGAAGAAGTCTCTAAGGTGTTTTTAATGCCTCATAAAGTACCAAAGGTACCGACGAAATCACGCCCGTTCAGTTGCAACGACGTGGAAGCGCTAAAACGCAAGGGTTTCGGTCATGTACAGGATTGGGATTCGTTGAACTTCTTGTTGCCGAACGAGTGCAAGCAAGTGTTAAGCGAGGTACCAGAAATTGCTCAATATATACGAAGACATCCGCGACGCAATGAAAAGCCATCATTCGCAAAATTGAAGATGCGACCGATGAGTTGCGATTGCACTGGGTATGAACGTGCGAGTAGCTTGGAACGGGCTACAACGGTTTCATCCAGTAGTAGTACCGGCACACAACCAAGTTCTGGATATAGGGGTTCCTCGTCGCAATTGAGCGAGAGTCAAAACTCCCCAGCACCGCAAAACAATTTTAATCCATTGTTTGTGTATCGATATGATTCGGTGACAAGTAGCGAGGCGAGTTTGATGGGCAGTGAGAAGCATAGATCTATCACGACTACTGCTCCCATTACTGCGCCACCGTTACCCAAACGTGGAATCAGTTTAGCCGAAACGAAAGAGGTCGTACCACCAAGACCACCGCTACCACGCGGAATACTGAGGAAGGGAATCGAGAACAAGTTGAAGAACACCGCGGCTAAACGGTACAGCATGTTTGAAATGATGAACGAAGATGATACTTTGAGCGAAGTTCAAAGTAAGAGACACTCCTTGCAAGAAGCTTACGTCCCGAGACATAAAAGATTGAGCGAGACCGAAGATGAAGGTGTTGATGCTGGAACATCTAGCAGTAGTTTGGATGAACCTTCAGGATTCAGGTCGCAATCCCCACTGATAAAGCATGATGTGCTGTTTCAGAATATCAGTACTGAAGAACTCGTCCAATTGGAAGAGTTTCTGAAGATGAGCGGCATTTCCACTTCGGATTCTGATGATATCAACGAAGAGAGTATGCTACAACTACGTTCGTACGTCAGCAAATTCTTATCGTTGAAGATCAATCAGGATCCGGGGAGGAAATGTGTCAGTTTTGCGGAGAAAGTCAGCGTTCTGCCAAAGTCGATTGCACCCAACAATTCGCCGAATGTTTCGGCCCTTCTGAACCAACGACAGTATCAAGGCAAAGCATTAGTTGACATGCCTATTTGTGAGGAGGGCGAATCCACACCTGAAATCTCCAATAGTCCTCCGGCACATAAACACAATACTAAGTCAAGTCTGATTGCTGGAGTTGCCGATGCTGTTGAAAAAGTTATAAGAAACTTTTCCACCGCGACAAATCAAACGGAACTGAACCAACTTGGTGATTCAAGTGCAAATCCGCAATGCGCGAAGGCAACACTGAATTATTTATGTCCAGCATTATATGCTGTGTTAAGTGATGGGCTGAAACCCAATTTGGAGACGTCGTTTGGTGCCATCGGGAATTCGGTATGGCAAGTTGTTGAAGCGTCCGCTCAGCAAGGACCGTTAACTAAAGCACTAAACGAATTGGTAATGAGAATCAATGGGGAGGATGCGATCACTGAGGGACTTGTCAAATTCAACGCATTCGTTTTTGGTTTATTGAATGTGCGATCGTTGGACGCATGGTTCAGTTATCTGCGAACGAGGGAAAGTGTTCTCAAGAAACATTACGAGTCTGATTCATTATTACTGATGTCACATACAGGCGGTCCCAGCATTAGGATTCTCATCGATAACTTGATCACGTCATTGCAACCCTTGGCATTGTTCCCGATCCAATTCGATTTGTTATTCGAATATCGTTTATTACACGAAAGTCTGAAGAGAATGGATTCTTATCAACAACCAACAAGCCCAATACAGAAGGTGAGTACTTTATTGACCGAATTACTCTTCCATTTTGTTAATAATTGTTTTCTTGGGGGGTCATCATAGTCTTGGAAACAGAACTCTACAGATTCCGAAGAAACATCAACCGCTACGGCGATCCACAAATACTCTTTTGACAACAACATTACGGACCCATCAGTTAAGGATCTTCTAAACTCCTCAGCATATTCCAGACCGTCGAACAGGTCTGATAAACAAAGACCCAGGTCTTGTATTGATCCGGGCATTCTTTCAAAACCATCATTCAAACTTGGTGAAGACGTCAACAGTGCATTGAAGAAACGCTGGTCCGGTATCAACTTCACGTCAAAGCTATTTGCGGCGTATAATCGTTTGGGTCACGATGGCTCCGAAGAAGAATACACTGACAGTTTGGAAACTCATCATGTACAACAATCTGATGAACATACTCTACCCTTGGAGGGTCCCGAATCATTGGATTCCAATATATCCGATGACAAACCGTTGAACGGACGAAAGTTCAAAAAGTTGCAGAGACGCTGGGAGATGTTAAGCACGAAGGAGATACAATCCCCGCCTGAGAGTCCAACGCATATACCGAAATCAAAAATTCCCCGACCAGTAATTTCGCCGGTGAAACCATCAGGAATTCCGGTGCCGGTTTCACCCACGTACAAAGTAAATAAGGGGATTGCCAAAAAAATCACATCACCTGGAACTGGAAGTAAGTGTAAACCAGTGGTCCAGAGCAAGATGGAGAATCTAGTCATGAAGAGCCCGGCTAAAAAAGGAATTAATCCGAGGTAAGACAAACAAATTGAATTTAATTGAAAATTAAGGTATCTTGTCGTATTAGGACGAGTAGACTAGATCAATTGGAGCATGCAAGTGAAACGAGACACGTGACACGTCCGAGTAGTCTGCCATATAAACCAGCAGCATCTTGTAATAAGACTAGCAAGATTACCCCACCTAGGAGAGCAATTTCCACATCTGTGAATAGAAAACCTCCAGCACAAAACCACACACCAAAGTAAGTTTAAAAAAAAACAATCCAGATGTTCCACGTTACGTCATGTCTACGTCACGGAGCTAATTTTATTTAATCAGCTGATCGGGATCAAGATGGCGGAAAATACATATGATATACCTCAATTCGGATTCGGCCTCAGTTTCGGCTCAACTTGCAAGACAGTCAAGTTCTTTAACTTTTTCTAGAATGACTTTTTCTGCAATGCAACTTGAGCCGAATGAGCATTGAATGTGCGGAATGACCCTTGATGTGCTGTTCTTTCCACCATCTTTATCACGATCAGCTGTTCATTGGGAAGGTCAAATAAAGGTCAAACCTGTCACCTGCTGACATGGAACATCTCTCTCTCTCTCTCTCTCTCTCTCTCTTTAAAACTGGGGATAATTGTGATTAATGTGGTTGCATTGAAGGGTTGTAAGAACTTTGGCGCACCGTTTGCCATCTGAAAGTGGGCATTTGTCCTACAACGAAGGCGAAAAGTTGAAGGTCGTGCTCGAAGTCGACGAGAAATGGTTGTTGTGCTGTCGCGGAAGACAAAAGGGACTCGTCCCTAAGTCGGCAGTGATAGCAGCCGATTCTGGTCGGTTTTAATATTTAAACAGCTATTAAAAAAAATCGCAAGAAACCATGCATGCTAATATTTATTCAGATCAGATATTAGATTAAGTAAGTTTCGGGGAGTGCTGTTCCGAGTGCGACAAAATTTTCTATTATACAGACTGGGAATTGTGATTCGATAAGTTTAGGTATTAATGATAATGACAAAACAAAATGAATGAATGAAGTAATTAAACAAACAGTTATCTAGCGTAATATTTAACACACTAATTAATCATTAAATCAAATATTATTAATTAGACCATATAAAAAGAAATCATCAGTTCATACAAGAACTAAATTGTTTTAAAGTCACTACTGTATAATGATGAATATTTAATTTTTTAACGATTGCATTGGAATTTTTAAGCAAATGAAACGAGAAACAAAAGAACAGACGAGTAAGTAACGCTTATTGTTGCGAAAGTAAGTTAAGCGCATTCATCATAGTCAAAGAATCAATCAATACTTAACTTTAATTTTTATAAATAATTGGGATTTCCCTCTCATCGATTTAAATTTAATTTTTATGTAAAAAAAAAGTTGTTCCATTTAGGACATTATGACATTTAGGACATTATGACATTTGGGACATTTAAGTGGACACGACACTTTCATAAATGTCCGATGCTGGGAGAAACGCTGATTAGGAGCCAAAACAGGTCACAAATTAACTTTAATTTCATTTTACAATTTGGAATTTTTATAAAAGTAGTGAAAGTGATGTCCGAAATCATTTTCTAGCTCTTTAGCGTTACTCAGAGTTTACCACGGGGAGGCGAGTGTCCTGAAATGTCATTTAATTTGAAAAAAAATGTCCGATAATTAATTATGTCCTAAAATGTCCGGACATCTGAAAAACAAAAACTATTTTAAACAGAATTGATTAATAGGAGGTGTATTGGCAAGATTATGGACAAATCCCTTATTTCAATTTTACACAAACACACAACTTCTCAGTGGAGATGTTCCACGTTTCGTCATGATAAGCAGCTGATCCGGACCACTGTGGCAGATAAAAGAAAGAAAGACCTTTGTACCGCTATCCGCCAAAGCTGGAATTCTCTTCTCATTGTGAACGCAAACCAGACGCAAACGAAAATTCGAACTCGAACGAATACAAAACTGGAGCCTTGGATATGCAGAGGTGTTGTAATTGTACGGCATAGTGGTCCGGATCAGCTGTTCGATTTGAAGGTCAAATAGGTCATCCAGTGTCCAATGGATGACTGATGGATGACGGAACATCTCCATTTATTTATTTACTTGGACTTGGTGGTGGCAACGCAACAACAATATTTCGCATATTTCATTCACGTTCCATTTCACTAAATTGTAACAGAAATCACTCGTAACATTGACTTTGACATTTCCTTCCTATCTTAACCTAACTTGTGTAACTCCTGGTGGTTTGTTACAATTTATTTACAAATAAGTATATCAATTAAGTACAAGGTGCAGGTACCAGGTACATAATATAAATGTACAAATAAGTCACCAATTTATGTGATAGCTGCTCATAACTAACAATCATTTATCCATCTATATATTATCCCATCCCTTATTTTATAGTTGAACATATTTTGCATGCTTCTACTAATATCTATGCAGCACTTAATTATTTTTTTTTTGCATTTGCACCGAATATTTGATTCCGGTATAATATGAAACGATACCGTGAATTTAAGTATGTGAAAAATCACGTTTATGCCACCAATTTTCCTAGTTTACGAAAACTTCGGATATCTTGGGCGCGTTCCGGTATCGTAAAAGTGAGCGTTTATAGCTTGTCAAAGGAACGCACCTCAAGTAATCACGTGATCCGTGATTACTTGGTGCCATTTCGCACCAAGCCAGTCAAGCCAATAAAATCACGTCAGTCAGTTATTTCACACCGAATTCCCTACTGTAGTCATTCGGTTTGAAATAACTGACTGACTTGATTTTATTTGACTTGACTTGGCGAGACGGCTTGACTGGCTTGATGCGAAATGGCACTACGGCATTTATGAAAAAAAACTGATCACGTGATCACTTGGGTGCGTTCCTTTGACAAGCTATAAACGCTCACTTTTACGATACCGGAACGCGCCCAAGATATCCGAAGTTTTCGTAAATGTTTCATGTTTGCACTGCACAGAGCAGAAAGGACTCAGTATTCAAGTAAATACTGATTGTACCCAAATATTTTACGAAATAGAAAGCTCTAACAGCACAACTACACTTTACTGTTTACTCAAGCAAAAATATGAAATAAGAGAATTGTCTATAATTGCCAGACTTCAGAGCGTTTGTAATTTTTTACCTTTACCAATGTTGTAATGATTTGTGCAAATTTGTGATAATTTGATTGACTATTTTATTATAATGCCTATGTAAATTAATATCGTTATCTTTATCAGTCATTTAGTACTTGAAATATGTAATGGAAAATACCAATTTTTAATGGTAAAATGAATATAGGTATATGTGTGTATTATTGTAAATGAGGCCTTATTATTAAGTTGTCAACCGGAAATTGTAAAGAAACCAAACTTAAGAGAACACAATTCGATCTGAATCTTAGGTACTGGTAACTATACTCATCAACAAAATATTCAAATTAGCTAAAGTTAAATTAAAGTAGCCCAGTGGCGGACTAAGGCTAAAGCGGGCCCTAGGCAACATTGTAGTTCCGGGCCTATTTTTCAGTCATGACACATACTTTGCGTTTGGTAGTTTGGTAAAAACCTAATTTTCGGACCCCAAAAATTACGGGCCCTAGGCACGTGCCTAGGTTGCCTAGGCCTTAGTCCGCCCCTGAAGTAGCCTTAACATAATGTTTGCTAATTTTCTTTAACATCACTAATTATTATGATGAATTGATGATATTATGAATAATGTTATCTATTTAAGTATTAATAGGTTCGTTCCATCAAAGCACCGAACTAGTTCCGAACTGTCCGACGCATGAGCAGTTTTGAAAAAGCGTTGGTTCGGAACTAGTTCGGTGCTTTGATGAAACGAACCTATTGTGTCTAAACCTTTAAAAAAAGTTTAATTTATTTGAATTTACTTAGTATTTATGTAACATATATTCATTTGCAATGTTATTTGAAAGTTTTCATCAATCAAATCAAATAATATTGTAATGCAAGACGCATGACGGAATACCAGAATAATGTGTTTGTTATAAATATAAATGTGTAAATATTTGCTTCAAACCATATACATATTGATAATGCATATTGAATAAGTACTAAAAATTTTAATTTTCTTATCATTACACCAATTGTAATCCACGTTCCCTTCTGAAAATTGGCAATTATTTGAAAAAATTATCAAAAATGGCATACCTATGCACCGGGTGCAATCGTTTATACAACTAAATACCGGGTACAATGATTTTATGCACTAAAAAAACTGGTACAAACATTTTATGCAACAACATACCAGCTGTAATGATTTTATGTACCAACACACCTGATGCAATGATTTTATGTCCGGACTTTTATTTTTTGGACATTTATTCTAATAAATGTCCAGACATTTTTGGACATTCATTTTTTATAAAAATTCAAAATTATAGAATGAAATTTTTTCATGTTTGAAACAATTTACAAATTCTGGCATAAACCAAATCACAAACTCGCGGTTACTGTGTGACCTTGAGTTTTTGTGCCTGATTTTGGTCTTACTTACGCTACCGGACATTTATGAAAGTGTCGTGTACCTACACATAAATGTCCGAATGTCCAAAATGGAAACTTTGCATCGCTCATCTCTAATTTTATGTACCAAAATACCAGGTGAAATGATTTTATGCACCAAAATACCGAGTGCAATGATTTTATGCACCGAATACACCAGTTTTGTGTGCTCGGTGTGGTGTGTCACTCTACTCTATTATTTACACCGGTGCAAATAGGCTTGCCATCACCAGAAATTACTGATTATGTGAAACAAATTGTGGTTTTCTATCAACTTCGGAAGTCGTCAATCACAAATAATAGTTCAAAACTTTTATCTGAAGGAAACATATAAATTTTATAAAGCAATATTTTTTCGATGGACGTCGTATTACTCAATCAACAATAAAAATAAAATAAAAATATCTTACACATAGTTTGACTAAGACAGTAAAGAAATAATGAACAAATAAAATTGCCAAGAAAATCCCATAAACCAAAGTTGATATTGCACTGCAACTTTGATTACATTCGAATTTGGAATCTTCCGGCCTTTGTAATGTATTTAACTCCTTTAAACGGTTTATACTTCTCCCCGTACATATCCAATCGATGAACTTTCAGTCCGCTCACAGCAAGTTGGTTGATAGTAAAATGCACATTAATCGATGGATTAATCTCGGCCGTATTGGAACCATTCGCAATCGATACACTTCCACGAATATTCGGCAGCTTGGTAACGTCGATCTTACCAATGTCCCAATGTAGAATCCTAGCGACTGAATCAAAATTATACTTACCTTGATTTGCCACTAAATTGCAATTCAAAATCGTCTTAGGCATCAACACTTCCAACTTTACCCCTGGAGAAAAAAAACATGAAAGCAATTTAATAAATTTACCTAATAGAATTCACCTTCAATTGTCCGTCCTAATGTTTGTTTCGGTCCGACGGTGATATCAATTCTTCCTTGTTCCCCAGTTTTAATAACGAAATTGTGTCGCACGTAAATTGGTATCGCTACGACACTTTGGCTACTAATATGATACGAAATCAATCGGAAGTTGCCATCTGGAGGGATGAACGAAAGAATTTTTTCGCTCTCCCAACGTTTGAATCGTACACATGGGTGGAAGCTAATGTCGTCGAAAAGTCGAGGATTTATGAATGAGAGTGTAAGATCCGGCATGCCGCTTAATTTTATACAACAATCAACCTACCAAGTTATTCAAAATAAAAAATACTTATTATTCGGTGAAAAATTAGCAGATGAGGATAATACGTACATATCCTTGAATTTCGGCGAAGACAGTTGAACCAGTCTTATCAATAATAGCCTCCACCTCCTCGACAACATCGAAATAAGCTTCATTGTTCGTGTATTTTACTCCTGTCCGCCTCCAGGGAATGTTTGAAAGTTGTCCGGTTGGCAAAGTGCCACTTACACTAAAAAATAAAAATAAAAAATATTAGAACCGAACCTGAATGCTATATACAAAAATAAGTATACTTTGACTTCCCAGTAACGGTGTTTGCAATCGTTCTGAGCAAATTTGGTGGTTTTATCAATTCTTTAAGTATATTACTTTCCGTTGCCAAGGGATATCCGTTATCTAACATTTCATCTAACAACTAGAACAAATTCAATTAGCTTTATTGGAAAAGTTTGATTTGTTGGAAAATACCTCATAAACAACGACGTAATTCTCTTTGATAATAGTTTCTGTGCAATCGGAAAAGTAGTCCTAGAAATTATATTACGTTAATTAACAAGTCGGACAATACGATTTATATCTTTTACCTGGAATGTATCAACAATACGATGTAAAAATTCAATGACAAACAACGGAGGCATCTCTTCCATGCATACAGCAACAAAATGCACGCCGTTTCGGCGAATACTGATTAAATAGTGATGTGGTGTTGCTATCACTGGGGGTATATCATTGGGATTTGCGATTTGTGCTTCCAAATAATAATCACATACTGATCTTGACACTACACTCTTCCAATGTTTCTCCAAGAAAACATCACTAAAAATTTGTTCTTGTAATTCTAAATCGAATAAAAATTGTACGTTGCCTTACCCTGATGAGTTGATCATAAATAAACTATGAATCATTATGAATTACTGCTAATTGAAGATGTTCACTGGGAAAGTCTGCTCTTCTTCACTTCTGCTTTGATCGTACGATACGCATACGGCATGAATAGAATAATTAGAAACTGGAAACATGAAAGAAGAAAATATTGTGCGCATTCAGGGAACTTCAGCGCTTGAAGCGCTGCTACTTAAAAATCGCTGAAAGTCCGTAAAACGTCGCTTTTAAAAGCGTTTTGCTGCAGCAATCCGCCATTGATCAAGCGTATATATTTTTCGCTGCATTGCTTTAATGAAGCGCTTTGCAGAAGCAGATTTTTAATTGTAGCGCTGCAACCGCTGTAGTTCCCTGAATGCGACCATTGTACTGATGGAAATGCAAGCAACGTACGGACTTCAATTCTAACCATCGAATTATGAACACTGCNAGAGCGCATCTTACGCGTTTTGATAATGGGCGCATCCAGTGAACTACAGCGGCTGCAGCGTTACAATTTAAAAATCGCAGGACGGTCCGTGAAACGTCACTTTTTAAAGCGCTTTGGTGTAACAATCCGCTGATCAAGCGTATATATTTTGCGCTGCATCGCTTTATTGAAGCGCTTTGCGATAGGACATTTAATTGCAGCGCTGCAAGCGCTGTAGTTCGCTGAATGCGCCCATAAAAGAGCCCAAGTGCTATCTGAACTGGCAAACTAAAGACATAATACTGTCCATGTCCATATTTCGATTGCGCAATCAGCGCAACAAATTCTGCGTCGACGGAGGTGCAACTGTAAGTGATTAATTTTTGAAAAACTTCTTCCCATGTGCCCTAAAGATGAACCTAAATTTTTTGGCCAAAATGAGCATGTTGCTTGGAACCAGTGTTGCCAACCACACGATAATTCCAACTTAGAAACGATAAACGATAACACATCATTCTCGTGTGCTAAAATACGATAATTTCATAATTTGAATTTTCATGCAAAATTGAAATTGAACCACTCCTTAATTACTATGATATATACACATACGACAAAAATCCGCAGCAAAAATATCATTTTCTGCCACTCTCCATCGATGTCAACTTTGCAAAACAAATATTAGTTGTGTAGTTAGAATAAAAACACTAGCAGAAGGATCACTTCTGCGTCTTCCGACCAACGCTTCCGGCAGGCTAAGTTTTATGACCTTCGACGTGGTCAGATCCCAAGTTTGTCGAGGTTGAATTTGTGGGAAATTTAAATTTGCGACTTGTTTTTGTATGTGAAATAAATTCAAATATTCTCCCCCCACCCCCGTCATCAAATTATTTATTATTATCTTATAAACAATAATTTTTTACAAAAAACGATAATTTTTTAACTTCTTCACGATAATTTCTTTGCATCGAGTTGGCAACAGTGCTTGGAGCAACCAGAGATGAAATTCCCCAGTTGCCCGAATCAGCTATTTCAATAGCCTAAAGCCTAGGCTGGTGCTCCAGCCTGCAGCTACCTCTCGCTTTCCTGCTGCTTGTGCTGCCTGCTGTGATTGTCAGCTGTGCCAAAAATACAGCGCGCATCGCGGCAGCGGCATCATCCGGCATCAATAAAACACACATCAACACGAAAAGAGCTACAAGTTAAAACAAACAACGCGTTCGTGCTTCATTTCGCTGTTTTAAGTTTCAATGTAGTTTATTTAACTGATAACAATGTGATTTTACTAATTGACAACGTTCTTATTGAACATAGAATAACATTTATTTATTGTTTATACTTTGCGAGGGCAATCTTAAACTGAAGAACAGAACAGTCAACGCATTCAAATATGTGTACTTCCTACGTCTAGACATGGGTCAGACTCTAGGGCAGACAACTAGCGGAATGCCAGGTTTGTTTTTCATTTTAGAACTTACAGCAAAATAACACTAACACACAGGATTATTTACAAAACAATAGAATGAAAAATAAAGCCGAGATGGTAGCATTAAATTTCAATAAGTTGATGTTCAGTCTTTTGATGTTGCGTAGTTTAGTGATTGAATCAGATTACATAATTTTAATTCAAATCAAATGATTTAAATCAAAAAGATTCCGCTACATTTTGCCTGTTCCTCGGATTAGTTGTATTAATATTACTATAATGTTTATGTAAGATGCAAAGATGAACGATGACTGTCTAGTTTTGTTATGTGGCAGTGGCAGTGTAATTCTGTAGTCTGTAGTCTATTATCTGAATGTTAAAGGTCATGAAACATGAATGTTGTGCAGTTATTGGTTGTGAATGGATAATTGTTGATATGGATGTGGATAATTTGATCCCATATGATCAGTGATACCTAAATAAATAATAAATATCTAGGTAAAGTCTTCATTATTGAGAAACTTTTATTTAATTATGCTTTAAATGTGGTAACCAAAAATAAATTGAATTTTCAAAGGTAGCCAAAATATTAGCAGCGTCTAGCCGGTACCGTGGCTACTCTAATCATGACCAATGAACGGAGACGTGATTATTTAGTTGCCTACCTTTGCATTGAATTTTCCCAGGGTGTACTTTTACCCTTATAATTCTACCCTTCAGTAGTCCTACCAATGAGGGTTCTTTTTTTATTGGCCGGAGGTCGCGCACACCAACAAAAACACTATGTAAACAATTTTAAAGGCTTAGATGCATGTTTTGTCTCTTCTTCACCTAGATTTTCCACTATAGGTTTCACTGCGTCGCACTTACTTATTGCCCGTTCACCAGGTCATGATCATAGTAGCCACGGTACCGGCTAGACTAGTAAAATATGGACCAATTCCGAGATTTCTTGTACATTTGGTTGCCTATTTCTGAATATAGTTTGAAACTGGAATCCAGTTGAGACAGCAGTTAAAATTTTAATCTTGTATAGCAAATTTCACATTTTATAACAAAAAGATGAATTTCTAAAAAAAAGAACGGCCCAAATAATTAGCAATAAATGTAAAATGAAAAAAGATATTTGTTGGTGTTTAAAAAACTACCTAATTATTCAAACACACAATACAAACATATCCGGCTATAAAAATAACCAACAATGCAGTACATTGTGTTAACGCTTGCTCTTCTATCACTTTAACTTTTGACTTTTTATAAGTAAACAACTTCAACCTTCTTCAATAAATGCAAACAATGGCCAGTTACTTTGTTAGTTGTTTACTTTGTATTCACCTATTGCAGGGGTCGGCAGACTTTCCAGTGAGAAGAGCCAAGTTGTGAAGAAAACATAATAACGAAGATATCAGAGAGCCAATTTTTATTTAAAACTTAGTTAAAACCTTTCATCGTTTTTGAAGTTTTTTTTATGCCTGAGTTGATGTCTGAAGTGCCGCATGCGGCTCACGAGCTGCGGTCTGCCGACCCGTGACCTATTCTATTCTGAGTAAGAAAACGAAATAAGTAGATGAATGAATGAATAAATAAATAAATAAAATAAAACATTATCGACGTGTTACTGTAAAAGTTGCTGATGTGTAACTACAGATTTACGAATTTACGCATAAGAACAACAAAAAGTGCTAAAATTTACAAGTACAATAAAAGAAAATAATAAAAAAAATATAAAAAGTACAGTTAAAAGTTACCGGAAATAGACCAAGAACTAATATAGAAATTTATGAATATTATTTATTACTCATAACAAGACTTTAGAATTTTATAATTGTTTCTTCATATTGTTTAAGCCTTTAGAGACTCTTTAGAGTTAAGCGGCCCATACACTTTCAACCTAACCAAACCAACCTAGGTTGACCGTCTTTGGGCAGGTTGATGTTGAAATTTCATGTTGAGTATCAAGTTGAAGAAAATCAAAGTTGTTTGGTTTTTTGGTGAGCAGAGCCTGATGTTGGCAGTAGTTGACATTAGTTGTTTTTTGGGAATTGTGCTGTCAACTTGTAAAAACTTGTGGGAAGACCAAAATAAA
>JARJEB010000685.1:0-11001 GCA_030264535.1 Liometoxenus newtonarum
GGTGGGCACTGTCAAATGGAATAGTAAAACGAGCAAGACAGTTCCCAAGCCATCTTGTATTTTTGGTTTAAAATGCAGGAAAACGGCTGTAGTGGCTTTTAGAGTGGGAGTGGTGGGCATAATGACAGTTACTTGGAATGGTCTATATTTCAACTTAAAATTAAAACCTGAAACAGTTTTAACATTTAAGTATGTATAAAGTTTTGGCATTATAAAACGAAGAATTAAATTGGTCCCCTAGAAACCTGTTAAAACAAGATTAATTGTTGTAACCGTGAGCAGCGTTTTAATGCCGATACAAGAAGAAAATCTTATAAATCCAGATCATGAAAATGCAATTTGAGCTGGTCACCCTTGGCTCAGCATTACACCGAAGACCAAGAATTGTGAAAATGCGACAAGCACCATGAAAAGCCACATGCAACGAAAACGTCTGCCTTTTCAGTAGTGTGTCTACATTAGAAATTTAGACTTCCTCTAAAGACTCGCACTATATGGTTTTAATTGTTCGACGAAATTAGAAATTCTTGTCATACGGATATTTTCCTTTGTGACAACTTTCAAACGGGACAAACACGAAAGTTTTTAAAGTCGAAAACTCCCCCCATTGAACAACAAGGTCGTGAACACATATCTAAGAATAAAAGTTTGAAGTCTTGATATTGATTATTTTATTTGTTCCAGTTCAGCGAGCGATACCAAAGCGAAAATGAAGTGGTTGGTATTATTCGGTTTCACAATCGTCTTCCTTGTGAGTTTGGCCGTCGCAGATGGTGAAATCTGGGAGGAGGACGACCACGAAGTCCTCATCAGGAGCGAAAGAGGTGCCAAGAATAGGGGTATGCGTAAGTCATCTCATCATTCATCTAACATCTTACAAATTACTACTAACCGATAAATAATAATTCATACTAACAAAACTAAAATTTCAAATGAAATTTGAATTGAAACATACTTGAACTTGAGATGAATCTATTGTTCACATCACTGACGTATGTAAGTGAATATAATTGATTATGATGAGGTAACTTATACGATTTTTCTCCATTACATTTGAACTTTATATATTATTTTTAGAATAAGCTTCCTTTGATTTTATACATATATAATTAATTTGTTTTTCGAGTTTCGTATTTGTTACCGATTCCTTCATAAAGATAAGATGCTTATGATTATTTCGAATAATGAAAAGTCGAGAACCCGAAATGAATAATAAATGAGATGAAAAAGATGAGCAAGCAACAAGCAGGAGGCAAAAACGGTTTGCAACTGCCAATATAGATTATTCTGAATGAATTGGCCGGAAATTAAAGCGATAGACTCGAAATCAATTTCCCCAAACGACATTAATTGATTTCCAGTGAAATTTGTAGATACTAAGCATGAGAGCCTGAATTCGAAGCGCAGACACGATAACACTAAAGCAGACGATATTACGAGCAATGAAACAACGAATATCTGTGAGATTCTGGTAACTGCACCAGTTTTTCATAATATGTGGACAATTAAAATCTATCTACATATTTCACAGACCGCAGAATTACGGCCATGATACGGCCACTATGGAACTTTCAGTTGCATATATAATTACAAAAATAACAAATGTTCGGAACAGACTGAAATTCTGAAAATTGAGTGACGAAATTACTTTCCTTCACTCAACACTTTTGAGGTTATATGTTAACATCAATTCCATACTCGCGTTAAGTGGTTTGGTCTCGG
Source organism: Liometoxenus newtonarum (assembly GCA_030264535.1). Taxonomy (NCBI): domain Eukaryota; kingdom Metazoa; phylum Arthropoda; class Insecta; order Coleoptera; family Staphylinidae; genus Liometoxenus; species Liometoxenus newtonarum. The sequence goes on from JARJEB010000685.1 coordinate 1,723, forward strand.
GTTTGGTGTAGTACTCGATTTCATGTCATGAATTATTCACACTCTTTAGAAATTAACATTTGTCAGTAATGTTATAAAATATTATAATAAGAATTGTGTGATTTGATCAAATATTTAAGTACTTTAGTTTTAGTCCAACAGAAAGTCCAAATTGAGGAGAGTGGACCATAAAACATAACCTATAACGAGAAAGTGTAATTCAAATGCATTTATAAGTTTTTACTCGTAAGTATGTAGCTAGATTTATGAACTGATTTGTAATAGGGATCAGAATCTGAATAGCAAGTCAAAATTAATAGTAAGTACAAGCAACTATATGAAAATTTCTGTACCTACACTTGTGGACTTGCGGACAAAGTGCAACTGTTACCATAATAGTAATAGTTTCCGTAGGTAGGTATGATCAGAGTCGTTACGTGCCGAATTATAATATATCGTTGAGTTAGGAATATATTATATAAACTTGTGGAGTTCGAGTTATGAAATAGTGCGAATTGTATAGGAACCATAAAGTGGAATTGTTCATTGAACATATAGAGTTCGTTTTGGTGTCGAGTCGGATGGAACATTTGCACGTTTTCCCGCACGAATGGACGCTTTGAATACCAATGAATGATGTTATTGAAGAGAAGCCTATATTGGCGAAGAATACCTAAGTATAGCATTTAAAGAAAGAGTTTTGAAGGACGTTAAAAGTTGCACAAATTTTGTTATTTATATATCTATCCATAGAGTGAAATTTGTACGCGCGTTTCAACACTTTTTTTTTTTGGAAGAGATGATCCTCCATCAATAAATCTTATTTGAAATATAGAACCGCTTATCAAATGTTTCCTAATACCTCCCAGCTGTATCTGTGGGAAATATCATCAACATCGCACACGATAAATCACATTCCCCTACGTACGAGTGCTCCTTCTCTCTGTTGAAGCATATCAAGCAAGTCCTTTCATTCCTCCTCATATAGCGTCGTCTTACAAGCACGTGTAGGTTGGGTAAATTGAATATTTATAAATTTGATAATGGCATTTTGGGTATAAAATGTCCCACTAGCTATTTCCCATTTTCACATACAACTTGCCAGCTCGAGTGCTGTACTAATACGAAAACCAACTACGTTACGCACTTGTTCCCCATTCCTCTTCTACTCCCCAGTTTTCTAACTTGCGAATATATGTGCGTACAGCGTCTATATCTCAATTCAACTGAAAGGTGTGAACTTTCTCTAGAGATATTTGCACGCGAAACGAAATCGTTGCCGTTGCCTCAAAGGGATTCAACAGTATGCTGTGTTCTTGGTTGTTTGGAAAGTGCGTCCTCCCCATATTTTTCAGTCTTTGGAAGCGCCTATACGCCTATACCCCATACGTTAATTTCAAATAAATTCTTAAATTCACCATTTCCGATAAAAAGTAATCGTTAATGTTTTGATTGTTAGCCTTTTCTTTAAGAAAGCTATATAAATCCTTCAAACATGAATTCGAGCCATAAGAATTTTGTACAAGTGATTTTTGCAGCTCTAACTCCGGATTCCCACAGCCCCGCCAAAGTGTGGGGAACGCGAATGTATGAAATGCCAGGTCACCATTTCCGATAAAAAGTAATGGTTAATGTTTTGATTGTTAGCTTTTTCTTTAAGAAAGCTATATAAATCCTTCAAACATAAATTCGCACGGACGAAATTAGTCGCATATATGTATATTAAATTATTAACCGGTTTTCCACAACGCGCGATAAAACTTCGAAATTCTGATGGGAATTGTCGTTGCCTCAAAGGGATTCAGCAGTATGCTGTGTTCATGGTTGTTTGAAAAGTGCGTCCTCCCCATACTTTTCAGTCTTTGGAAGCGCCTATACGACTATACCCCACACGTTAATTTCAAATAAATTCTTAAATTCACCATTTCCGATAAAACGTAATCGTTATTGTTTTGGTTGTTAGCCCTCTCTTTCAGAAAGCTATATAGATCCTTCAAACATGAATTCGAGCCATAAAAATTTTGTACAAGTTATTTTTGCAGCTCTAACTCCGGATTCCCACAGCCCGCCAAAGTGTGGGGAACGCGAATGTATGAAATGCCAGGTCACCATTTACGATAAAAAGTAATGGTTAATGTTTTGATTGTTAGTCTTTTCTTTAAGAAAGCTATATAAATCCTTCAAACATGAATTCGCACGGACGAAATTAGTCGCATATATGTATATTAAATTATTAACCGGTTTTCCACAACGCGCGATAAAACTTCCAAATTCTGATGGGAATTGCCGTTGCCTCAAAGGGATTTAGCAGTATGCTGTGTTCTTGGTTGTTTGTAAAAGTGCGTCCTCTCATACTTTTCAGTCTTCGAAAGCGCGTTAATTTCAAATAAATTCTTAAAGTCGTTTTGGGTAAAACGACAGATTGTAGATAGCTTGCGAAAACAAATCGCAATGACTGGGAATTCTTAAGTTTAGTTGGAAGTAGTTGCAGGAATTGTTAGAAACGAAGAGCTTACGTCAGACAATTCGTAAATTTAGTAGAAAATTCTATAGTTTGTTGTCGGCATTAAAGGATTTATATTCCTCGTTGTCTCGACGAATGTTTTCCTAATAACGCTCATTATTCAAGTCGGCCGGGCAGTCATTATTTTCTACATTTGCCGTGTTTCTACTATAGACTCCCTCCAAAGACGATTCGTTCGCAACCTTTTTCTTCAATCTTCAATTCCTTGGTCTAGACCTCCATAGGTTAAATTGTTAAATAAAAGGATTTTCTTTCAGCCCTGCACTTTGTATCAGAGAAAGAAAGAACAGGGAAGTGATTTATGTGCCTCTAATTCTTCAGTCAATACTCCTAAATCCTTTTTGTACCTACAAACATCTTCCAGAATAGTTTCGTGTGCTTTGGTAAATCCATTAAATATTAAACAATATTATTATATGATATATCACGAGATCACAACGTACTTTTGTATAAATAATTAATTAACATTGAAATTAATTAAATAACTCGTTGGATTTGTGGGAAAGTTTTCCTTTTTTTTGGTTTCGTCTTTCTCCCTTTTCTCTTATTTTTTCCATTTAATATTGATCGACTTTTCATCTGATTTACGATATATACGATACCTGTACCTATAAATAGTAATCTGTAATAGATCCCGCACATTTTCCAAGTTCGCCACTCCAAAAATTCTACTAAAATGTTTACGGACGAAAAGAAAGTAAGAAAGCAATTCCAGGTTAGCAATCCTCGTACTAGCAGCTTTCAGTCAGCATTTTTAGTCACGGTTGGTGACTGTGTCTGTGTATGTTTGTGTTCTATACACACAGGAAACACATATTCAAGCCTCCGATAAATCACTTTTTGAGAGTCCCGACCCCAAACACAAAGAGTGCATAATTACCAACAAATCACGGTCATAAAATACTACAGGGTGGTTGAGCAAATAGCAAACAATAGCCAGCGAATAACGCCCAAACCATCTTGTTTTCCATTTAAGAAAACAGAGTAACACCCTGTATCTGGAATGTGGTACGCCATTTTATAGAAAACAAGGAACGTGGAAACTTTTACTTAAAACTTTTTTTTATCTACATCGCTTTGGGCGTTATTTACTGGCTACTGCTTGCTCAACCACCCTGTATACTGACTCATGTTTTTACTTTCCGACCATATATTGATCCTTGCTTAATGTAAAAAGACATTACGATTTTGAACAAAAATTTAAAATGACAAGTAATATATAAAAATGAAAATCCATCAATCCCTCGTCCTTCAAAAACACATTATTATTATAGGTTCTGTCTTCTTGCACTATATATTTACATTTAAAATTTAATAATTTATAATATAACCAAAAAGAATTTTCAGCTGCGAAAATGCTTCGGTGCCTGAGGTTACTCTTTTAGCTGTATCTGAAGAACATCTATAACGACAACAGTCTTAAGTCTTACAGTTTTCAGTTTTTCCTTACTTGAAGAAGTGAAGTCGATATACTATTCGATGTGTTGTATGTACCTACAGGACTTCACGACTATGCAGGCACATTAATAAATCAAAAGCTTTTATCGTTTTCCGTTCTATACGACCATACTACGTGTATAAGCCGCCTGATGTTATTTTTCTCTTATACCATCGTTTTTTTTATCCGGCACATTGTAGTTAGCCAATTCGCTGGAAGGTGCGACGTTTCCGAACAATATTTCCTCCACGTATTATAAAATTCGTAAAAAAATGAGGCGTCATTGCTTCTTGCGATCAGAAAATTGTTCTAAAAGTTAAAGGCACTTAGAGCGCCGACTTCATTTATATTTTTCACGGCTCGTGAATTTCTCGCTTTTTATTTCCAATTGCATCATTTAGTTGAAAGCATTGATACGACCCTACGTGCACTTTGAGTGGACCTTTATATGGAACTTAATATTAGGTAGGGGATTCTTTAAGTCTCATTAATTCGCTTTTCAAACTTACGACGCATATATATCCTGACAAAGCAGCTGCTGCTCATTGTAGGCAACCAGGCGGACGTTTTCTCTCGTTGTCGTTCGCGTCACGTCGAGTGTCTTGTGTTACAGGCCGGTCGCCGGACTTTTCCATCGTAACCTCGCATCTCTACGGAGTGCGGGTCGTTGATCGGGCATTGAGTTTGAGTTGTTACAATACTTATAACAAAACTTTTAGAGAAATACAGAAATTTTCCATTTGTAAATGTTATATACATAAAATAAGATATAGTTTACTAAAATATAACAAGAAAAATCTTAAAAGTTAAAAGGAACTGGAAATTTCTATTTGTTTCAGGTATATTTGTAAACCCATTTTGATTGTCCCGGCCGCGAGAAACTTTTCTCATTCTCGAAGCGAAGCGAATATTCTTTAATATCCATTTATGTATTATGCATAACTATATATTAAATTAATAAAATTCATTTTTAGGTAACACACAAAGAACGTAAATAAAGCTAAATAAAACAAGCGACTCATGAAAGTTTTCCAATATAAACTATTATTCCATCTACTATACCTACAATAACGAAAGGCGCGAGTTTAGGATGTAATATTTCTCTCTGATCCTGGACCTGGTGCAACTTGGAACTTTACTGTGTAACGCGACGAATATTGTCGTTAAAACTTTCCGTTACTGTTTTTTCATTATTCTCCGTTTTTTGTTCCATAGAGTACTTTCATTATTATTAGATACCAAAGAGCGCATTTGTTATTGTCCCAATTGTGCAACAAAATTGTTGGTAAAACAATTTGTTGGACAAAACGAGCTAAATGAGCCAAGCCGTAAAATATATCGTAAGCTTTGTTCCCACATATATAGTCAAACCGGTTCGAAACCATCAGACGCTTGCGAACTGCCTTTCCAAAACATTACGAAAAGTCAAATAAGTTCATGGACTGGAGCATGTACGAAATGTCCCCAGTATCGAACTTTTTCGCTGAGTATTTACTAACTTACAAGGAAACAAACCTATGAGACGATGAGTTAATGGATTATTTTGATTCGTTGTTCATTGATGCTATGCTAAGAAACACGTCTTTCACCTTTATGTCTTTTTGTTACGAGAGCACGCGCAGCGCGTCTGACTTTGGATTCTCGTGGTGCGGATTCCCACAGCCCCCCAAAGTGCGGGGAACGCGAAGGTATGCCAGGTCACCATTTCCGATAAAAAGTAATGGTTAATGTTTTGATTGTTAGCGATTCTTTAAGAAAGCTATATAAATCCTTCAAACATGAATTCGGGCTTTAAGAATTTTGTACAAGTGATTTTTTGCAGCTCTAACTTGGGCTTCCCACAGCCCCCCGAAGTGCGGGGAACGCGAAGGTATAAAATGCCAGGTCACCATTTCCGATAAAAAGTAATCGTTAATGTTTTGATTGTTAGGCTTTTCTTTAAGAAAGCTATTTAAATCCTTCAAACATGAATTCGCACGGACGAAATTAATCGCATTGCCGGAATATATGAATATTAAATTATTAACCGGTTTTCCACAACGCGCGATAAAACTTCGAAATTCTGATGGGAAACTGTCCGAGCTGGTATGCCGTAGTGGCGAAACACTGAAATGAACATTGAACTACTGCATATGCAACCCAGCGGTCAGAACAGTCGTGTTACGACAATCATATTATCGTTTTCCAACATAGAAACAATTGTAAACCTATTTCGGACTCGTACCTACATCAAGTATGCACCTAAAATATTTCAAAGCCGTTCATAAATCAGTTCAGAACTGTGTGTTGGAACAAAGTTATAAATACACGAGAGGTGCTTGGGATGAATACGAATGATGAAAGAGAGTTAAACTTAAAACAAATGATTAATACGTTATATCGATTGCGTATGGACGTATGGTATAGCCCTCATGTAATTTTCATTACTTAATTTATCATGAACATCAACAGTTTCATGTTGGAAACGTTTGAAAATCATAGAGCGTGCGAAAACAGTTCGATCGGAAGTGCCGAGGCCCGGAGGTGATGCCCGATTGTGTGTACCGGCCCGGCTATAGGGCAACAGATTGCTGCCGTCCGTGTTTTTCCTCATCGCATCTTTAAGCCTCCTGCCTCCCAACTCTATGGAGGGTAATCAATCACGTTTCACATACACACATCGCAACCGATAAACTTCACATATCACATGATATCACATGGTTGCTTTTGTATATTTTGTATATATAAATTGTATGAGTCTTTGGGTTCGCTTACTCGATTCGATGGATAATAATTTGTTTCCAATCATAACACGTTATTGTTGGAAATGTTAGGACCATAAATTCAGCTTCGCACAACGTATATAATGTGAATGAGTTTACAAAAAGCCTGTTAAGCAGCATAACAAAGAGCCAACTAAGCTAATGGAACATCAAATGCAACAATAAACCATTAGGCAATAAAAAATATTCGGAAATTTCTGAATTTTTAGATTTTTTAGTTGAGGCAGAAACTCGCGCTACCCGTGGCGCCCCCTGTGGATGTTTTGGAACTAATGTTTCAGCGGCTTCTGGTGGCCGATAGTGAAATTTTCAAATGGCAGAAAACTAATAGCAACCTTTTACAATTTCCTACTTTTTTGAATTTACAGTTTCCTACTTTTGAATAGCATTTGGGTAGCTTTCAAAAACAGAATGACTTAGGCGGGTGTGGAATAGAAATCTTTTTGTAACCAAAATGGAAAAGAAGTAGTAGAAAATAAAATAGCAAGGTAATTATCGGTTATCACGGTTCCTTTTCTCTACCAGGAGCAACGTGGAGACTAATGAGTCCAGAAGAAGGTAAATAATTGAAACGAAAACTACTGGAGAGAGCCTTGTTCACAACGCACGAGACGATGGAGTTTTATATATTTTTTACGTCGCGGAGGTCGAGGAAATAATGCCGGCGAAACAATGTAGAATCTGGAAAAGGAAAGGAACTGGAAAGATGAGGAGAAATATATTGACAGCTGCACCAGACGAATGTCGGTCTGAAGCTGATGTCGAATGCGAGATGGAAAAAGTAAATGAGAAAAAAATGGAACAAGATAAAAGCAATTAATTATTTTTTTTTTCGTTTTTTCGAAATTCGACGCACTTTTAATAAGATTGTTTTGTCTTTGCGCGCTTTTCTATTTTTAGGATGCCATAATTTTCCTGAGAGTTTGTAATTTAGTCGTTTTGTTGTTTTACGGATTATTGAGAAATAAAATCAGGAATAAAAGGTTCAAAATAATCGATAGGTCGTAGTTTTAAAAGGCGAAAAATAATAGCCACGAGCAAAGATTTGCTGGGTTGATGTTCCGGAACGAAAAAGGGTTGAAACCTGAAACGAAGTGTCGATCGCTATAAAATGACTGAAAACGATATCGTTGAAACGACTTGCGGAGTTGTAAAGTGTTCAATTTCATTCCCATTTTATTCACGAAAACCTTATATTAATTTTTATTTCACAAGAATATTTCTAGTTCTAGGGTTGTAATGGAAGACGTTTCGAATTACAATTGGAAATTTAATATCGTAGATTTTTTCATATTTACTTCGATTCTGCGACTGCATAGACATTTTTAAATCTTTTAAAAAATATCGAATAAATTCAATTATAATCATAAAAATATATTCAACTAAATATTTACTCGTGTATACCAGTTGAACGTGTTAAATTCAAATCTATTTGGCATTTATATGCTCGGGCGATAATTCCGCTCGACTTCGTCTTGCTCCGAAACCTCCGCCCTCGCTTATAATAGCCTGCATATGCCCTCATTGAATAATATACTATTATATAGTTACACCTGCGAACAAACGAATAATACAATATATTGATAAAAAATTCTTTCATTAATTACCCAAATCTTTCACCGATTTGTATATGAAATTGTAATTCATATTTTTTAAAACAATACTTCAACGTTACCTAGTTGGCCAGTTCACAAAGTTTATACATATTTTAACCGAAAATAGTATGTATAGCGTATACTGTATATAGGAACAGAAACGAGTAAAATGTAATAAAATTCCCAATCCCAATGCAATAATAAACTATCCGACTTGGGACGTGGTGGAATGGTGGCGTAACGTAAAGGATGCGCACGTGTATAAGTCCAAGAGATATTAAAGTTAAAGCACTGCTGCTGCTCACTTAGTTATGTATGAAACATGGTATCGCGGGAAGAATGGGAAATAAAGAGGACATGAATGTAATATCTATACACTGCTACTGCTGACTGCAGGAGCAGGAATATTCTGTGTCTGGATGCGGATCGTGGATGAGGCTAGAACGCTAGAATAAACGCAACGCTTACACGAAGAAACAGTGCCGAGGACATCAGAGCGTAGTATATATGGAAATAACATTTTGAGTTATATCGTTATACGAAACGAAAATATGAGAATCTGTATAAAATACATAGAATAGAATTGCTAATATACACGCTGAATAAATATCTGGTGGTGTGGTATGTACCTAACATTGAGTTGCGTTACTCTAGTTAGATTGTTGGATCGTAGAAAGGCAGAAATGGTAAACGGTGAACGAGGATTACAGTTGGTTTGGATCTGTTGAAGCGGAGCTTTCGAAAGGGAAAATTGAAACCGCAAGGCATTTATTAAGTGTCTGGAGATGGTGCGAGATTATTTGCATTTTTAATGTTCAGACGTTCAGAGCCTCTTTCAGTTTTTAATAACTGAACAGGGAAGAACATTATTTTCCTTGTTACATTTAAACGTCTCTTATTTTCATATATCCGAATCATAGATCTACTACTATTAAAACTACTTCCCTATACCTTGTGTGTAACGATTCGTACCTACTCATG
>JARJEB010000698.1:0-10436 GCA_030264535.1 Liometoxenus newtonarum
TACATAACCTTATCTGGCGACTACTGTATCTGCACAATCAAAAATATAGGTTCGATTGTCATTAGTTTCCTAATTATATTCGAATAGTAAATTTATCATCACCAAACATAGTTACGGCATTAAAATTTTAATATATGTCAAAGTAATTCCCTTGACAGATTTATACATAACTTTATCTGGCGACTACTGCACTTGCTCAATCAAAAATATAGGTTCGAGAATCATTAGTTGGACTATAATTTTTGCTATTAATAAAACAAATGAATTTGAATATTTATCAAAGCATTAACGAGAATTCCTCGTTAATTTATTCATTATTCTTACATATTTAACATTTTTGTGTGACTTATTTGCAAATAGGAAATTTATACATATACATGAACACATTCTGAACATTTAAAAAGTATTTCAACTTTTTATATAGTTGGTAAATATATAAAAATATTAATTAATTTACGCACTTAACAAGATATTAATTAAAATATACACAATTATACAATATATTTAGATGACTTACTAATATATTTTTTTTAGTGTTTCAATCGCAACGATACTAATTACAATTTGAAATTACTTATCATTTCTATAATGGCACAAGACTCAATCATTTTCCTGAAGTAGAATAGCCGGAAGTGGGTGAACGAATTCCACCCCCTTGTCCTTGACTGTACCTGCTACCACTGTAACCACTTCCGAATCTTCGAGCACCACCCCTATTGCCTCGTCCCTCGAGCGGGGTCCTATGGAAATTGCCCGGGTAACGACTGTCTTCCGAAATGTGAGTACGTGGTGCTGGATAGTGACGTACTTCACTCGGTGGTAATTGATTGCTAACGCTAACAGTTTGCCGCCGCATGCAGACTGTGCATCTGCTAACTTTCGATGTAATATCCATTCCGGCTTTTAACGTTTGCGGTCTTGGTTTATGCCACATGTCATAGTCTTCAATTACTGACAACCAGAAGGATAGCGTGGTAGCGTAAGAATTGCATTGGCCATGTCCATGGCATTCAATGAATGGTTTCGCGCGGAATTCTTCTAAACAGGAACCTGGCGATGCTAGTGATTGTCCAGCCCCATCTGCACCAGCATCAGTATGCTACAAAACAGAGTGTTCAAATTATATATCTAGACTGATGTAAATAATACCCAAGTTCGTTTTTGTAGGTTTCTTATGCGTATTTATTTTGTTGGAACAGTTAACTCTCGAGGATCGAATCCGCAACCTACAGCGTATCTAGTGCCAGGCTCACAATTGAGCTATGAAGGAGTCGATGTCGTCGTCTGTGTTAATTTTTCCTATTATTTCCTATTAATTAATAGGCAACATGAACGCACAGACGACGACATCGAGTCCTTCGTAGCTCAATTGGTAGAGTTGTAGGTTGCGGGTTCGATCCCCGTCGAAAGAGCTAAGTTTTCGAACAAAAAAATTATAATTCAGAATTGCTGATGAGGTGATAAAACGAACACGGTTAATCTGGGTATTGTTATAATGAAATACATACCATTAGAAAACTGTAACCGTCCCAAACCCGATCCCAACTTCTTGGACATTCGGGAATTGTCATACTTTGACTGTGCAGTGCTATCAATTTAGTTGTTGTTTCGCAGACGGAACATCTAGAAATATATTTATCAATGCTCGCAGCGAGTGTAATATTTTATCTACTATCGTGTAATTACAATTTTGGTATCTATTCACATGATATTATAGTCCTTCTAAGCAAACAAGGGACTTGGTGAGCGTGGTCAACGCTGCATTTGTTTTTCGAAAGTACACTCCACGCAGCAGGTATGAGAATATAAATACGCGCGAATCATATTCTCATACTTGCGATTTACTATTGAGTTCCCGAGCCAAATAATATTATGTAGTTTACCTAATAAGATTGGAAACTATTCGATTTCTCACGAGGGCGATTAGTTCAAGTGTGCTGCAGTTCCCGTGAGTCTGGAATTGACTGTTTTCCGCACTCGCGCTCGTGAGAAATTGATTACTTCCTAACCTTATTAGATAAACTAGAATTCCTGTAAAAGTGTTTAATTTAGTTCACATATTTTTCGGTGCTCACGTTTGCTTATAAACGCTGTAAATTTTACAAATTTTGTATTATATACAATAAAAAATTAATAGCCCGTTTTTCTACTAATACTAATGTAAAATATTTGTTTTAATTACCTGGAAATGAATTTGCGTAATTCAGGTGCCGGGATGGGTGCCATCGTCATAGGTAATGGCTCAAGTGTCGATAGCCAGTAACTGTAATCGTTTCTGCTGGCATAATTACAAACATTATTCAAGTTACAGAATAAAAATGGCATTGGATTAAACATTCTCAGGCAACTGCCAGGTGCGCCTAGATCTTGACCATGTCCGTAAACGTTACCAATTATATTGAGGAACGAATATCCTTCCCACATTCGGGTGGTACCTGCAGGACATACCGGCACGCGATCACTTTGTGAATGTCGGGAAAAGAAGAAGCCACGACTACGAGGGCCTGGTGGTCGCGGAGCTGGATCTCCTCTTTCCCCTTGATAACCTGGTGAGCCTTGAGCACCAGCAAAACCTCGTAATCCAACATCCCCAACGTTTCCCTTAAGACCTTGTAGTCCAGTCAATCCTGGTCTACCTGGTTCTCCACTCAGGCCTTGTCTTCCTTTATTTCCATGAACTCCTGGTCGACCAGTTGATCCTTGTAAGCCTGGCAAGCCATCAAATCCTAGCTCCCCTTTATCCCCAGGTGGACCTGGGAAATAGCCAGAAAGTACTTCGCCGCGGTCGCCTTTAACACCTTTGAAACCCATCAGGCCCTCTAAACCTGGTAAACCGGGCTCTCCGTTAAGACCTCTAAATCCCATTTTTCCGGCGAATCCTGGAAGACCGACTGATCCATCCATTCCTCTTTCTCCTTTTTGGCCACTTAATCCTTGCGGACCAGGAAAGCCTGTATCGCCCATTTCTCCTTTAAAACTGCTTGAAGATACACCTGCATCACCAGTCATTCCTCGAATGCCTTTCTGGCCGGGTCTTCCATCAATTCCAGATATTCCGGCATCGCCTCTTTCTCCACTAAATCCAATATTTCCTTCTTCACCTTTCATTCCTTTAAATCCTACTAAACCAAAGCCTGGTAAACCTGGTCTACCTGGTATACCTTCATCACCATAATCACCAGGAGCGCCTTTTTGTCCAGGACGTCCATTTATACCGTCCAATCCAGGAAAACCTGGAGTACCAACATCACCAGGTTGTGGATTTCTGCCTGGTGTTCCAGCTAATCCTGGCATTCCTGGTGGGCCGCGGTATCCTTTAATGCCTGGCAAACCAAAATCGCCTGGCATGCCAGCTTGACCAAATCCACCTCTTTCACCTTTAAATCCTATCATTCCTGGGAATCCAGCATCGCCAAATAGACCCCTCGATCCTTGTAAGCCGTCAATTCCTTGCATTCCAGAGTCACCTTTCTCAGCAAATCCAAATGAAGCCAAACCTGGCAAGCCTTGTTCGCCTTTTCTACCTATTGGACCTACTGCTCCGACTGGCCCAGCTGGTCCAATATCTCCAGGATAACCAGGACGTCCCATTATTCCAGGTTCGCCATCCATACCGCGTTCCCCTCGATTGCCTATCTGTCCTGGCATGCCAGTATCACCAGTCATACCTTTAAAACCATCAATCCCATATTTACCGGGCAATCCTCTAATTCCAGGAAATCCGGTTTCTCCTGCAATTCCCTGTGGCCCCATTATACCGTAATTACCACGCTCTCCTTTAGGGCCTGGCATGCCATGATATCCGGGTTCTCCAGGTTCACCGTAATCACCCTTTTCTCCAACTTGGCCGAAGACAGTTTGTCCCGGATTTCCTCTTTCGCCTTTCTCACCATTGTAGCCAGATTCTCCAGGTCTTCCTTGCAGACCAGGAATTCCGGGCTCGCCTCCGTCGCCTTTAATTCCACTAAATGACGACTCGCCTTTAGCTCCTTTAAATCCGGCATACCCTGTATCTCCAATTTCACCGGGTAGACCAGGGAATCCTTCTAAGCCTGGATTTCCCTCTCGCCCCATAGCACCTCTCTCACCTACAAAGCCTGGTCGTCCCGTTAATCCATAGTCGCCGGTCGGCCCTTCTAGACCAGATCTTCCAAGGTTGCCAATTTCTCCAGGCATTCCAGGCAGGCCATCTCTACCACGTAGTCCTACTCGCCCATCAAATCCTGCCGAACCCTTATCACCAGGTAAACCAATCGGGCCGGGTAAACCAATTGACCCTCTAATGCCTGGCATGCCATCTCCACCATAGGGTCCATCTTCACCAGTGGCACCAGCGTCACCCGGTTCACCTATTTTGCCAGGTTGTCCAGGAAATCCTGGGGTTCCTGGCAAACCTCCTATTATTGCACCCATTTGACCCTTATAACCCGGTTGACCATCAAGTCCAAAACGACCTGGAGCACCTTTTTCACCTTTGCTCCCTTTAACGCCATGCAATCCTGGCAAACCAGCAAGTCCTGCAGGGCCATCTCTACCACGTTCACCTTTCAGTCCTAATGTACCAACTGGCCCCATCTCTCCATACAATACGCTTCTGCCAGGATCTCCTCTAACACCTTTTGATCCGGGCGCGGCAGTAAAACCAGGTGGACCTTGAATTCCAGGTCTACCGGGAGTTCCCGCCGGTCCGTGATTTCCAGTAATTCCAGGATGACCTTTCAAACCAATCGGTCCAGGAACAACAGGGCCAGACGGGCCAGGAGGACCAGGCAACCCAACATATCCTTTGTTTCCTCGATCTCCTTTTAATCCATATGATCCAGAATAACCTGAGTCGCCTGATTGACCTCTTACTCCTTTGTCCCCAATAACATCTGCAGTAAAAACACCACTGTCACCAGGCTCCCCAGGATAGCCATCATCACCTCGCTCTCCGGGTGTTCCCCTAGAAAAATACAATTAGTTTTTTATTCTATAGAAGTTGGATGAGGGACTTACATTAAACCATTTAATCCTGAATCACCCCTTAGGAATTCTTTCGGAATGTTTGATGGTTGGCCTTTCTGCCCTGGTGTTCCATTTCGCCCCTGTAATCCATCACGACCAGGCTGACCTCCATAACCATAATCGCCTTCTTCTCCTTTTAATCCAAATTCTCCTTGACGTCCAGTTGTTCCATCGTCACCTGTATCACCTTTTTCGCCTTGTCGTCCTGGATAACCCATGTCTCCTTTATCACCGTCTTTCGCAATCAATGAAACCGGCGGCAAAATAAGTGATCCTTTATGTCCTTTTGGTCCTGGTGAGCCTGCCGTTCCATGAGAGCCAGGTGATCCCATATATCCCATGAGCCCCCTTGGTCCTGGCTTGCCGGCACCTCCTTTAGCACCTCGTGGGCCTGGTAAACCGGGATAACCGGGAAGGCCTGCCAGGCCATCACGTCCATGATCGCCATGATCACCTTTATCGCCAGGTGCACCTGAATATTTTTACCGAAATAAAAAAATTTATATTTTTCTTTCAAAATACAAGGACACGTCGTATATTTACCTGGATTACAGACACCGCAGTCATCACCTCGGATCCCTTTTGATCCATGAAAGCCGGCCTGTCCAGGAATACCGTGATCTCCCTCATATCCTGGACGACCACGTTTTCCAGGATCACCCTTTGGACCTCGTTGCCTGTTTGTTGAGTATCCAGGAATGCCCTTAGGACCGTCAAATCCTGGTTCGCCTCTATCTCCAGGCGGTCCACGAAAACCAGGTACGCCTAACAAACCGTCATCACCAGGTGGTCCAGTTACGTCAAGACCTCTAAGCCCTTTCTCACCATCTGGACCAATTGGGCCCACCGGACCAACTTTTCCTTGAAGACCAGGATTTCCACGATTACCGTCATCACCGCGCTCGCCTTTAATTGACTGTCCTTTTCTACCAGGTTCACCAATTATACCATTCGGTCCTGGTGCACCTGGAGGTCCAATTGGTCCTGGTGGACCTGGTCTGCCCGGAATGCCTGCAAGTCCCATTTCTCCTCTCAAACCAACTTCACCCTGCATTCCAGGCCCTCCAATAACAATTTCATCCAAGGTTGGATCGTAAAGACCTGGCAATCCAACTGTACCTTGTACGCCAGGAATACCACTACGACCAGGTTCGCCTCGTTCCCCTTGACCGCCATCGCTACCTGACTCTCCAGTATAACCAGGGGCTCCCTTGTCGCCCTTTTCACCACTTGGACCGGCGGCACCAATTCTACCTTGTTTACCACGCAGTCCGTCATTTCCAGGCTCACCTTTGATTCCGTTGAGCCCTTTGAGTCCGGGCCTTCCCTAAATTCATAGATATTATTTGGCAATAAAATTAATGAATATAATACGTACTGGTGGGCCATTATCACCGATGAGACCTTTTGGTCCCCTTCCGCCGACTTCTCCCGTTATGCCTTTATCTCCTCTTGGACCTTTTAAAGCATCCTTTTTACGGCTTTCCTCGAATTCGCTAGGTTCGTTTATTGATTCTCCAGGTTCTCCCCGTTCTCCTTCTTCACCTAGATCTCCTTGCAAACCACTCAAGCCATGTCTTTGCTCACCCGGTTCTCCTAGCGGTCCTGGAGGACCTTTAGGCCCGCTGTATCCCTGTGAGAACAAGGTGATTAGACAAATAATGATTTAATTAGTCGTTTTACTAGTGATTATATTTTATAATTTTACTTCACTTACTTGTTCACCAGGAGCTCCAGGGTAACCTTGTGGCCCTCTCGGCCCCATTGGACCTTGAAGGCCATCCATTCCATCAATAGCTGCGTCGCCACGATCACCTTTGGTGCCAATGGAGTTACCACCGCCTTCGCCTGGTTCGCCTTGTGGACCCGGTGCACCATAAGCTCCAGGGTCACCACGAACTCCTGGATAACCTGGAGTACCAGGAATGCCATATGCGCCATCAGTTCCGTTGCAACCATCCAAACCGGAAGGGCCTCGTGGTCCATAATCGCCAGGCAATCCCTAATCAGTTAAAAATTAATGTTACGTGTAACCTAATTCCTTATTAACCAAATAACTTACCGGAAGACCAACAATTCCTGTTTGACCTTTGTCTCCTTCATCACCCTATAAAAGTTTAATTAGTATTTTACAATAAATGTTATCATAAATATGTTTACCCGATATCCTTTTTCACCCAGGGCACCAAATTCGCCCATCATTCCCTTTTCACCTTTGGGTCCTTGAGGACCCGGATTGCCAGTGTCACCGTAGTCACCTTGGGGACCCGGTATTCCGTGTCTGCCATCATTACCTCTTTTCCCTTGTAAGCCTTCACAGCGGCAGTTTAAAGGCACCGAACATCCTGTACAATTCTGGAACAATCAAAATGATTTTAATTAACTTTTTGACCGAATTCGCAGATATACCGTGGCACTTTTAACTTGTCTGCACTCGGGTGAAATTTCAACGCTCGAGAGTTCTGTTACACCAATTTTTGTACTCTTGCCATTATCCACATGCTTTCCTAGACGGTCATCTAGTCTATCGGTTGGAATGTGGGCGAAAAGTGAAGAAAACATGGCAAACGAAAACTTTCAGCTGATCAGCACAAAGATGACGGTATAAAAACATACACCTCAAGCACATCAAGGGTCTGTCCGCTTATTCAATGCTCATTCGGCTCAACTTGCATTTCGACTTCGACTCTTTCTTCAGTATTTTGCGTTTTTGATTCTTAATCCATTATACCAGCTTCACGTAAGTTTTGCTCAATTCTATAGTTTCATTATTATGAGACTTATTACCGGCCCGCTTCGATGTGTGTAGTATATGTAATCTTGCGACTAGTTCATTCGGATCGTCCCAGTATATAAGATTCGGCTCCCCCGTCGTTAATTGCAAATTTTCAAGTCCTCCACTCCTTGTTGCTGTATCAGATTTAATTACTTGTTTTTACATGGCCTTTAAGTTAGTCATGCTTTTCAAAATGCAATTTGAGCCAAATTACCATTGAATGAGCGGGTTGAGCCTTGATGTGCCTGAGGTGTGTGTTTTTTCCGCCATCTTTGTACTGATCAGCTGTTCATTTGGAAGGTTAAATAAAAGTCAAAGCTGTCATCTGCTGACATGGAACATCTCAATAGACATATACCACTTCATTTTTCGCCTACTTTGGCGTCGAGAAACAAATTCCCGTCGCTGGTGACAATATCTAATAAATATGTGGAAACCATGTGGAAACGGTTTCTATATTTTTGATTAGTGTGTTTGCTGTCAGCATAAATTTATTAACGCGAGTTGCTCACTAGACTTTCACATTATTCAAAATGAAAGACCCAGTACGACAACCAACAAGAGCGATAGTGCGTGGTTTACCACAAGATATCACACAAGATTCTCTGCTAAAACAGCTGCAACCACTTCCAAGTTTTAACCATTACTATTTACACACAAGCAATTTCTATAGGCCATCATCATCGGTAGCGTACATTAATTTCAATTCAACGCATGATCTAATGACGTTCTTCGCAAGTTGCAATCCGCGTTTTATGCCGGAAATTGCACCGAATCAAAAATTAATCAAAGTACGAAAATTTCCATGGAAAGATCCTCACATGAATACAATCGAAACAGATTCATATTATCAAAAGTTCTTGGAGCATCTAGCCAAAACCGAAGAGCGTCAATTAAATGGCCAAAACTCACAAACATTGCTATTGGAAATGAGCAAAAGTGGTAACAAGAAGCATCATGAAAGACTTACACCGCTTTTGAAGTACGTCATTGACAAGAAGAAGCGAAGCGATGGAAACAACGGCAAGGCGAATAAAAATTGCATTATCTTCGTAAACAGTACCAAGAAACGCAAATGTAATAATAGTGGCAACAAAATGCTCAAAAAGGAAATGATTTCGAACCGTAATTGATTTTATTGAAATTGTATATGCTTTAATTCTCACAGCAAAAATACTTACTAGTTTTACACTGGAACCAATCAGTGTTATGAAATTAGGTACGTAATTCGTTAAACAACAACAAGAAGCTTAAAATTCAACCAGGCACGATGAAAGGATCAAGGAACGAAATCTGGAGTAAAAAGTTTTACATATAACAAACATTTTCATGTTAATATTGCTGTTGCTACATCGGTAGATTTAGAGTTATAGCAAACCCGGCAGTAAACCGAAATTATAAATAATATTTTATATTCGTTTCTTTTATATGTGCGGTGTGGTTGTGCTGTAATCATCTATTCTTAGCTCAACTAATTGTAAACACAGTAGCAATTTGTTAATTTTTTTTGAAGTGAAATAAAGCAAATAAATTTCAAAATTATTATTCAATTGTTAAAAGTAGATAGTTTTTTCTACGACAACTGAGGAAAATATACAAATACGCACAAACAGCAGGCGCGGCAGTGAAAACGAGTCTTTACGTGGTGTTACATAATGAAATCTGGTAAAGTCAATCTCACATCCAGAAGTTAGCAACGCACTGGAATTATTTGCTTTGTTTTCTTTAAGTCTATAAAAATATTATATTGTATGAAGAAATGAAATTGGAAAAGTAAATCGAACAGACTGAAGTTCGCCAGGAATTTGGATAAAGGCAAACAGTTTTTTTTGAAGTGACATAAAGCAAATAAATTTCAAAATTATTATTCAATTGTTAAAAGTAGATAGTTTTTTCTACGACAACTGAGGAAAATACACAAATACGCACAAACAGCAGGCGCGGCACTGAAAACGAGTCTTTACGTGGTGTTACATAATGAAATCTGGTAAAGTCAATCGCACATCCCGAAGTTAGCAACACACTGGAATTAATTGCTTCGTTTTCTTTAAGTCTATAAAATTATTATATTGTATGATGAAATGAAATTGGAAAAGTAAATCGAACAGACTGAAGTTGGCCAGGAATTTGGATACAGGCAAACAGATAAACTCCCTTGTGTTATATGAGTTATCCTCACTTTATAATTCAGGTGATTTGTTTTCTTTAATTGCATATAATTATTATATTTTGTGGTCGTATAGAAAAAGTATTGTACGTAATAGGAGTGGTAAATACAATTGCGCTTTGTGCACAATAAGCAACTTTCCACTTTAGTTACGTAAACTACTATTTTCTTAGTCTTCGGAAAACAGGCGCGGCACTGAAAACGAGTCTTTACGTGGTGTTACATAATGAGATCTGGTAAAGTCAATCGCACATCCCAGAAGTTAGCAACACACTGGAATTATTTGCTTTGTTTTCTTCAAGTCTATAAAATTATTATATTGAATGAAGAAATGAAATTGGAAAAGTAAATCGAACAGACTGAAGTTCGCCAGGAATTTGGATACAGGCAAACAGATAAACTCCCTTGTGTTATATGAGTTATCCTCACTTTATAATTCAGGTGATTTGTTTTCTTTAATTGCATATAATTATTATATTTTGTGGT
>JARJEB010000700.1:0-16890 GCA_030264535.1 Liometoxenus newtonarum
TCGGCCCTTTTCTATTCGATCTTGTTCATGACGACTTACAAAATCTCTGTCGCCTAGTATCGGAAAGTAAAAAGGAAATTTTCAGAATTATGGTTGTACTTGTGCATCTTGTCGAAGAGAAGTATATTTGTAATAAAAATACGGTCCGGGACACCGCACAACGTTCCGATACTTGGTGTACATCTACATATACAACGAAATTAGTTGCCTGTAGTTCACCAGTTGGCTGAGTGAACAAGAAGCAGCAATTCCAAGAGATAAGAATCATTGACATCTGTCCGCAAATAACTGCTCTTTTTTATTTGATCCTCTTCACGACGACTTACAAAATCTCTGTCGCCTAGTATCGGAAAGTAAAAAGGAAATTTCAGAATTCTGGTTCTACTTGTGCATCTTGTCGAAGATGAGTATATTTATAATAAAATACGGTGCGGGACACCGCACAACTTTCCAATACTTAGTGAACCTATATAGCGAAATGAGTTGCGTGTATTTCATCAGTTCGATGAGTGAATAAGAAGCAGCAATTCCAAAAGATAAGAATCATTGATATTTGTCGGCAAATACCTGCTATTTTTTATTCGATCCTGTTCACGACGACTTACAAAATCTCTGTCGCCTAGTATCGGAAAGTAAAAAGGAAATTTTCAGAATTCTGGTTGTACTTGTGCATCTTGTCGAAGATGAGTATATTTATAATAAAAATACGGTTCGGGACACCGCACAACTTTCCAATACTTAGTGAACCTATATGGCGAAATGAGTTGTGTGTATTTCATCAGTTCGATGAGTGAAGAAGAAGCAGCAATTCCAAAAGGTAAGAATCATTGATACTTGTCAACAAATGTCGGCTTTTTTTTATTCGATCTTGTTCACGACGACTTACAAAATCGCTACCGCCCAGTATTGGAAATTGAAAAGGAAAAAATGGAAACATGTGCGAAATCAATTTGCATTAATTCACGTTTCCTGGTGTACACATGAATGCGCTCACTTCATTGTTCTTCCCATTGTATCATTGTCAGCAGCAAATGTAAAGGCTTGATTCCATTATGTATCTACCCGAATATAGTGTGGGTGGAAATGTAGGGGCAACCCTTTAGGTGGCCAATTGTCATTAGTGCGCGCCTGACCGGCCATTCAGTTCAAACCAACACAATTCATATCGAATTTGAACTCTCGCAATTTAGCTACCACTTCGTTCGCATTGCACACAAGCGCAACCATCAGCGCATCCAGAAACAATACCTCGAAAGGGTTCCATTTTAAATTCCGACTTCCGAACTATTAAAACAATCTGCGCTTTATACAATTTAGGTAAGTGTCAACGTGCATTATCCAACAATTCAACAAATTGGCGGGCAGTTTAGGGAGTTTAGTGCGTGGAAAGAGAGGAAGAAGGGTTGAATATTTTTATTATATACCTTTCAGTTTTCATCGTCAGTCATCGGCAATAAGGGAGGAGGGTTAATTACTTTTTTTTGGCATAAAATGTCTTATTATATCATTGAGTATCGTCTATCGTTTAATTTCGTTCGCCTTGTTTGGACTTTTAGCGTTTCGTTTCATTTCATACAGCTATATTGTACTTACATATATGTATAGTTGTGTCGGTGCCGAATATTAGAAAGAGATTTATAGGCGGTGTCAAGCTATAAGCCCGTCGCAATCTTGGATAATGGGTCCTAGTGTAATGTTCGGCTGGAAGCAGGCAGCAGCCTAACATGGCGCGGATCGGAATTAATTAATTGGCTCACAAAATAAAGACCATAAATTCACATAGCGTCACAAATTATGGGCGAGAGATAGGGAGTGTCGCGAAATAAAATAACCATATCTGGGCTTTGTATATATCTATACCGTGCGTTTATTTTACCGACGAACATAGCATGTGCTAGTATTATGTTCCTATATTCGACAGTAAAATGAACGAGTCAAACTCATGGCAGTGTGGATTTGTATTGCTAAAGACACACCGATGGACGGGGAGAGAGTGGGGATGACAATGCATTGTACTGACGGAAGGTATTGGCCTTACAGGATATTTTATGGAAAATAAATCGCGAACAGTCCGCAGACTATTTCAAATTATGACAATAAGGAACAAAATTGACAACTGACAGTAACGGCATGAATCATGATCATACAAATTACTTTGATCGTGCATGGCCCCTGCCACATCCCGTCGGTGCGTCGTTAGCAATACAAAGCCCCACTGCCATGAGTTTGACTCGTTTATTTTACCGTCGAACATAGCAACATAGCACATGCTATGTTCGACGGTAATCTAAACGCACGGTATAGATATACATTCTTAATTGATATGTTTCAAGGACAGGATTGGACTGGCCACAAGAACATTCGGGAATTTCCCGAGAGGCCGCTAGGCGGCAGGATAAGGGCCGCTAGGCTGGATACCATAAAAGATGTTGAATTTTTTTTTAGTTATTTGATACCTTTTTTATCTGCCAAGCGGGAGAAGGGAAGAAGATCGATTTTTTTTGAGATTTGAGACCTTTTTTTTGGTCACTTGATCTGCTATGCGGAAGATCTGTTTTTTGATCTATCCGATCGCTAGCCAGCTTACAAAAATTTCCTCGGGCCGATTGCAAGACCCAGTCCAACCCTGTACAAGGATAAGGAACAAAATCAAAGCATGTATTTTACTTTCAATAGAAAAGCGCAGTGCCGGTTTTGGCTTAGGCTAACTAGTCCAGGACTTAGTACGGCACTTTTAGAGAGAGGGGGGCAAAATGTTTATGGCCAAGAACGTCACCAATACTAAATCCGACCCTGGAAAAGCGTAAAGCGCCTTTGCACGAGCCTTCATGCACTTTTTACCGCAACTATATCTTGGCTCTGTATGTATATAGTATATCCATTCTTAGTTGCTACTTATATTTATATGTTTCAAGGATACAAGGATAAAATCCTCGAAGGAACAAAATCGCAATATAACATTCAAAGCATGTATTTTACTTTCAATAGAAAAGAGTATAGTAAGTATTTTTATGCGCCTTTGCACGCTTTATGCACTTTTTACCGAAGCTTTTTGTGCATTAATTACTTTAATTAATTTATAATTCTTGTAATTCTATAATGTATAAGAAAGAAATGTATTTTGTTAATTAGTTTTTATGCCAGTGCCATTCTTCAACAAGTATATAATCGCGATAAAATTTACATATTACGTTGCTTTATTCTTATTCAATGTCCACTTTTATTTTTCTTGCCGCGCATTCGCCTGCTGGTATTTTTTTATTTTTTTCGCAAACACAGTCGACCAGAACACGAACTTCGATAATATCGCTCGATTATACTTAACTAGACATACATTCTTAATTAATGCGGGGGTGTTCTTGTTCTTCTCCGTCCTGTCCCTTATTGAAGTTTCAAACAATGTGAAAACTGAAAGAAACAAGTTTTTAAACGTCCTCAGAGCAAAAACTTTATACGTTTATTTATATAAATCTATAGATCATTTTATCATTCAATCATCATTCGATAACCGGTATAATAAGAAATTCCTTCGATATAGGTATATACGCCAACGAAAAAAAAAACGTAAAAGTTTCCTTCCGAAAGTTCGTTTTTCTTTCAAATGCTTCAAGTATTATAAAAAGGGAAAGAAAAAAGTAGTGAAGTAAAAAAAGTGCCACGAGGATGATATATGAAGAGTGGATGGATGAAGCGAGTGCGCGCCGCGCATTGCGTTGACGTACGGGATTGAAATGTATGGGTCCAACGGTAAGCCCAAGGGTAGCATCCGCATCCGCCACGACAACTGATATTACTTGATGTATCGCGGTCACTTCGTCAAGGGACATTCGCATGTGAACTACAAGAGTATGCGAGAACTGAACTGCTGAGAGTGACCCCCTTGGCCAAAAAAACATATATATATATATAAAAGAAAAAGAAAAAAGTGCAAAAACTATTGTATAATAGTTTTATTACCATACATCACTTTCAACATGAACATCCTTCCAAGCAAAGTTGCACAAATGTCGATTATACTGGAGATTATCAATGTCAACTTCATATGATAAATCTACGATGGCTCAAGGACTCCGAAACGCTCTGTATAGGAGTGAATTTCCCCTAGATGTCTAAATAAAAGCTTTTTAGTAATATTCACTCGGCGTCTCGGCTTTTTGTCTTAAATATGATGGAAGTGAAGTAAATTTGTGGACGTGAAAATGTTTTGGTTTTTGCTGGAAATAATGTTTATGACATTTGTGTGGCTATTTTTATTTTTACGACATTGAGTTCTTGACAAAAAAATTTGTATCTTTCAATTTTGCTGTAAATCAATTTGGAGAGCTAAGTAGCTATATAATCAAAAAAGAAAGCAGAAATGATATTGTCATCTTCATTTAGTTTTATCAAACAAAAATCAATCCCACAACCCTCAAAAAGGAAAAATAACATGCCAAACTTTCTGATGATGCTGATGTTTTGAGCTAACCGTTGTGTAATTACAACGGTCAGTCTCAAAACATCAGCATGACTAGCAGGAGAGGCATTTCTCCTCCTATATCAATGCAGATTACATACAAATGAACAACCGCGTGTACAACCAAACGACTGTTTAATTTTCCGGAAGAAATAACCCACAAGTTTTTTTTATACGGTAGTAGTTAATCGATTCGTATCCCCCTTATATTTATGCCAGTACCAATCAAAATTATACTCTAAATTCGTAAGCGAGTTCATATTGTGTGCGTGCGTCTCGGGATGGTTCATCATCGTTATTCTGTATAATGCACGCCGCCTCCGTTGCCGCCCGTGCTCATCATCCCGCATCGTTATGCTTATGCCATCGCGTATAAGAGGGGTTAACGCGCTTTAATGTTTAATATGAAGATTGCTTCAATTGATGGGTGCCCTCGAGATGAAGTCATTTGCAAATGAACATCGAAGGCAACGAACATCCGCAGCGTCTGGTTCTGGTATAATCATTTAGGCAAGTGAAAGAGTGAGAGAGAGGGCGAAAATATATACACATATAAACGCGATGGAAAATTATATTTCTCAACTCACATCAAATGAGCATCATCAGAAATGAGAAACAGAAATAAGAAACAGAAACAGAAGTTACAGACTCGTGTGTATAATTTTGCTTTCATTACTTTGTGATGAACGTCACTACAGTGTGGATAATCATAAAATTGTCATTAAAATCGGGCAAATGACTATGGAACATTTCATTAATATGCCACCCCATGGTACATTAAAAACGGACTTCTACTTTTCTAGTTAAAAAATGTTAAAATTTATGACATTGGTTCTCGTTTAATGCGCAAAGGTACATGAGAGGAGAGAATCGGTTAAATGTTTTTCATCATCTGCTAATTGACAGAAAATAATATACAAACGAAAAATTAGTTTTGGGCGGCATTGCCATTGCGATGCGCGTGGTTTTCTTGTTGAAGATGTAGATTTTAACCATATATTTTTATGCTGATGTGGAAATTTATTTACCTAAAGATCTATTTTAGTGTAAAACAGCTCAACATTTTGATTTGATTGATTGGATGATTTCTGAATCGGAATAAATAGACGAATTTATGAACTGCTTGCGTCATTCTCCATCAACCAAAGAGCATAATAAGACATTTTTCTTTTTTATGTATATACAATAAATGTATAAATTTTAACGCAGAATTTCAAATCGCGCACAACTCACACAAACGAAGACTTATTTTAAGTTTTCACTGTGATATGTGCATTATGGTAACATAAATAAATAAATGTTGTTCTTAGAATTTATTACGAGGCAATTTAATTATAGGTTTTTTGGTATATCTCATGTAAATATTTAGTTATTGATGGATATTAAAATCAATGATTTTACGAATTATTTATACAAAAAACTCGAAAATCAGATTATGAAACTAAGAGTTAAAAATGTTAAAATAAAATGCTCTGTATTGTGAAACACCCAATTGTTTATTAATTGAATAAGTACTTAATAAATTTGAGTTTTAAGTAAACTTAACGTGAAATATCACATGAAAACGTAAAAAAAAGGCGTGTTTGATGTTTACCATTATTATCTATATATGAATGGCACATCTGTAACTCGGTTTTAGGTATTTTTATGCCACAAGAAGCATACATAATTAGGCGTTTCTTCCAGTTTTAAGGTAATTTGCCACGTTTGTGTACACTCACCGTAAAGTATTCTTTAAAACTCTAAAAATACAATCACTTTCCCCCCTTCATAGTTCCGTAAGATGCGAGAGAGCATTTGTCATTTACCAACAACAATACTTTAGTCACTTCAGTGAGCCGTGGTTTGCCTCAAAATGCATGAAATAGATGGAACGCGCGCGTGTGATTTTTTGTAAATAATTTCGAGGGGTAAGGTAATAATGGCTATTTGGGATAATTCCTTCCTCTCATTCGGAAACGTAACGCAATAAATTGTCGTTTTTTCTGTTAGTCGATACTTATTTCTGGCACGAGCTACGGTGGAATTATACTTTTTACTAACAAAAAAAAAACTTTAAAAATAGTTCAAGTATGTGAGTGCCGCTTTAAAATTGTCTGATGACTTTTTTCTCATTTTTATGCAAGTTCTGTGCGTGAGACGCTTGTTTTTTTTTTGTTATTTCACTTTTTGAACGCAGCGCGTCTCAATATATATGTCAAAATAAACAATTCCGTCTTAATAGTGGCACCCGGCTGTCGCTTAGCTATTGTTGAAATTTTATAATTAAACTTCTTTTAAGTGCGATTGAATCCACAAAAATGAAAAATTCTATTTTTTAAAGGTTTTTGGTCATACTTATATTATTTCATTGGTAGGTTAACATTATACTTAAATAAATAAACACGCGGGATGATAATTTATAATAAGCATTAATCTTGATGCGCATTAATTAATCAAGACGCGGAAAGTACAAATTATAAAATTGTTGTAATTAAAAGTAATTTATATGTTTGCCTGGGCTGCTCTCGGTTATGCACCGTGCCCATGCCCAGAGCATCACAAAGTAAGAAGCAGCGCAACTTTAATTAGTTTTGGGTTTTCCGTCCGTGTACCCGTACCTACGGTATACACATCACAACAAACAACGTGGCGTTTTGAAAGTCCCTCGGATGCTTTTGCTTTTTGGGAAATGCGAAGAGGCAGAGAAAATGTCGGGACGCGGACGAAGGGTGATGATGTGACGCTTCAAACACCCCATAGCAGCGTCAAAGAGAAGATACATAAAAGTATAGAATATAAGTAAATAAACCACTTCA
Organism: Liometoxenus newtonarum; assembly: GCA_030264535.1. Classification (NCBI taxonomy): domain Eukaryota; kingdom Metazoa; phylum Arthropoda; class Insecta; order Coleoptera; family Staphylinidae; genus Liometoxenus; species Liometoxenus newtonarum. The sequence continues at coordinate 7,255 of JARJEB010000700.1, forward strand.
AAGTTAAATTGTACCCGCGACCAATGTGAATTTATCTTTGAAAAGGAAAATAAATCGATGTTATCGGTCGAATATAAATATTGAATGTGGAATAAATAAGGTTACATTCTCCCTTGCACGTCTAGATATGTGAAAAACGACGCTCGGTGCCTGGTCTTTACTTTATACTTTTTCACTTTTCCACCCTTGAATCAGGAATATAGGAAACTAAAGCGCAAAGTGGATATGTATGTGTAATGGCAAAAAGAGCGCTTTAAAATTTTAAAATCCGCCTAAACCGCACTTAAATATTCCATTTTGAAGAACCTTATAGGCAGGGCCGGATCATGCCTATCGTAGGCCCTAGGCACTTAACTGAAATTTTGAAAATTTTATTGTTGGTGACCAAAAAAAAAACACTCAAGTCTCAAGAAGTAAAATGCTAAATGCTATATCCGAGAAACGCGGTGACCAAAAAAAAAGTCTCAAGTCTCAAATTTTCATGTCATCAGTCTTCGTAGGCCCTCCAAATTTTCGTAGGCCCTAGGCACGTGCCCACTCGGTCTAATGGATGATACGGTCCTGCATATAGGTATATACCTATACAAAGTGTAGACGCACATGAATGTCTCTGAATACGGCGGTAAATGAAACATATAGAAACCGACGTCTTGAATTTTCAGTTTGCCAAATTCGTTTCGTAAGTTTCGTTCGTTGCGAGTTATAGCAAAGTATATAAACCAGAACGTAGATATCAACCACCAAGTTGTGGATCTAGATACACGAATACCGACCGAATAAGACGAAAAATATTGCCCATCAATTGAAAGGCTGAATAAGCCAAATATCGATGCGGATCGAACCGCGCACTGGATTCATAATTAAATCCAGGAATTCTCGTTGCCTCACTTCAAGAAAATTTATGAACCGAACCGTCAGCTTCACTATACCTATTTATTCATATAAATATCAACTTTACTGGTCAATAGTAGATAGGATTAGCCAGTTCACCGCCAGCCACCAGCCACTAGTGACACCACCGCCACCTGCGGAGAGAAGGCGAACTAATTACGCGCCACCTGTGGAGAATAGGTGAACTGCGCCACTTGTGGCAATTTACAGACTTCTACATTTGAGCACAACTTACAGATTACAGCTATTCTCAACAGGTGGCGAGTAATTAGTTCGCCTACTCTCCGCTGGTGTCGCTGGTGGCTGGCGGTAAACCCGCTAATCCTAACTACCTACTGTCAATGCATATGTGATCTATGTAAAAGCACTTTACAATATAGGTATATACTTACTTATATTTATATCTTATATAGGAGTCAAAACATGTTCTCGTTCGGTTTTGTTCAAGCTGAATACAGAATATGAAACTACCTATCGTCCTATCCTATCACAATATTCCTGCTGAAGTCTAGGCTAGGAATGTCTGCTAGACTGTTTGTTATATATGTATTTTAAGGGAGAAAAGTCCCAGAGCGTCGAAGAGCACTCAACGACTCAAACCAATGTCCAAATCAGAATATTCCCGCGGGCATCTTTCTCCGTGTCTGACGATGGTTTGCGATGAAGCGCACATTCGCCGGTGACAGTCTTGTAATATAAACACATAACACTAAAAGTATGTTTTTGCTTTTTCCCCATATGTAATACAAATCTCAAATACTTACAGATATAAAAAGAAGGACGCGGAGAAGATAAATATTTTTGAAAGACATGGATAACTTTAAAACAATTCTGTATAGGCGGATAAGAAATAAAGTTGCTCTTGGGAAACTTTGACGGATGAGTTTTAAAATGTTCCACACAGAACTGTTTTGTGACATCATAAGTAGTATATGCCTGGCCTCCAGGGATACATCAATATAAACGACCAACAGAGCAGAAATGGATTTTTCATAAAGCTTGATATTTGTGCTAGAGTGACCGTAGCAAAGTTTATGCACTTTCTCACAATGTTATTAACATATTTTCAATTAAGAATTGATCAACATATAGAGGTAGGTATAGTCTAGACATTTTTATTAAATTTCCTCGTCGAGGAAATTCAATTAAAATCGCATTCGAGAAGTAAAGTTGTGAGGCTGAAGCAAATTGCAAAGTAATTTCAAACACAGTGTTACAATATTGGGTGAGTATCGATGCGGAGATGGATTTAATGGAATGAAATGTTAACTTTTTTTACAACCCAGGTCGGCTATTCTTTGCACAGTAGCAGTAGGACTACCCTCCGCATTAAAAAAAAGAATTTAAAACCATCAATTTGACCTAATGAAATTTACTAATCGGCTTATTAGTGCACGCTGCGCTCACCTTTAGGGGGCATATTGAGTTCGCAATACGCGGCGCAAACTACCCCTAAGCTTTAAATCCCGCTGTGAACGGCGTCACATTCCATACGCAGATTTATATTTTATATACATACACATATAACACGTCGAGAAGGGTAGTATATTTGAGGGAATTTGAAAGCATCCCATAGATAGCGCAGAGAAATGAGTGTGTGTGTGTGTGAGAGAGAGAGAGAGAGGTAGGTAGAAAGGGTGGCTTAATTCCATATTTGACAGATTTGTCAATTAAGCGAAATTGCTTCTCAAATTAAATCGAATCCGGCAAGCTATTTGCAAAAGCATGAAAAGCGTTTGCAAAACGAACTTGCAGAGGAAGCACCATGGACAAGACAAAAGGACGACCGGTCAGGATAGGACACATATCCCTAAACTAAATGGAAGAGGAAGGTCTTTTGTTTTCCGACTCTATAGTCGTATTGCACGTATGAAATGCTTTTTTTTATGTTTTCCAGCATTTTGCTATTTGGCATGTTGACTTATATTCCTACTGTGACAATATCTGGAAGATTCTTTGGGACCAGTGCCGCGTCGGCATAAAATCCCGATAATGCAATATGATCGAAATGGCGATCAAATAATTTTATGATTCCTTATATCTCGTGACAAATGGTCCGTATCGGAGCAGAATGACCCCTGTCCCTGACTCAACCAAGGTAGTCGCTTCATATGGGTTATTGAATCGACTGACCCCGGTCATATCATAACTCAGCCGATACCTCTTAGGTGATTAAGACCATCCATCAAACATATAGCCAACATTCAGGAAATTCCTTGCTAAAATTTCTTATTATACCAACCAACAGGAATAAACCTCAAAAATTTAAGTACTTAAATGATTTGTTTATAGGTGTATGTTGGTCAAACTAGATACTAAAGTACGCGAGGACCGAGGAGGTCATCTATCTTAAGGGCGGTTGATTTACGAGTGTTATTTCAATAAGCCGAAAACACATTCGTTCCCCGACACCTTGCTTTGGATACCTCATACCTGGGTATGTACAATATCTACCAAAGAGAGGAGAGCCGCAAGTGTCCAACTATATTAATGATACGACCGCGTGCAACGCGTCAACATGTCATGATTAATGTCGCTGGCCCATCGACCATATGAGACCCTCATACAGTACAGATATATGTACAATTATATTCCTATTAATCAATCAGAGCATCTGGACATTGTCGGTTATTCGGTTCGATCATAAATTATATAACAACAGCAAGAGTAACTCATAAAAGTTGGATGACCTCTTAACTGAAACTGAGAAGTTTCTGCAATATGTGCGGCTTGATATGATTTCTCTTATCATCACTCATCAAGAAGTAGAAGATTTAGAGGTTATATTAAGACCACACTAGTTGATCGCGAATTATTCCATCCAAGCAAGAATATACGGTGAAAGTTTCTTATCATATCAATGAATCTTTCATTCTCATTTTCTTTCATGTGTTCTCGCGGGCAAATTGTTGAAGACTTGACTTCTGTATGTGGTTTTAGTTAGAGATGCTTTCGATTGGCATCGCTGAGCTTGTGGTTTAATATGTAGGTATTAAGTCTCCTTTGAGTGAGACTGAGGGTTGTAAACAATAGGAATATGTTCTTTGAATTTAGGTGTACATTTGTATCGAAAGCAACAGAACAGAACAGTTTGTAAGGCAAGGCTAGGCTAGGCGTTCGTTTTCGGCTTCCGCCTTAAGAGATTAACGAACAGGAGTGGAGTGGCTGCAGGCAGATACAGATAACGATGAGGCACACTGCTCTCGAACCCCGTAATCCGTATAACAACATTAAATACGAGTCCAATTTGCCGCACTGTGATTCGGAATCATTGCGCGCTGAGCAAACTGACTATAGTTGCGTCTTGCCGCAGAAGGAGGCCTCAACAAGCCGCGGAATTCATCCTTTTGGTTTCCGAAAATCATGTATTTTGTTATATCCGCAGATAAAACAACCTTGCGGTCCGCACTTTATTTAAACCACACAAGAACCGAACCGTCAAGTGTAGTTTACTACCGTTTCAAATTAAAATTGATCAATCCAAACGCAACCCCTTCAAATATACGATTTGGATATACCTACACACGCGCATAAAAAAATTTGCAGTTAAGATTTATGAATATTTCACGTGTGGGACGGCAGTTATGGATTTATGTGGCTTATCGACGTTCGCATGGAACATATTTGTAATCATTATTATTTAGGCCAACACATTTCTAGGGCGGCACCCGGAACTCTCTGTGTGTGTACGCGAATAAATAGGTAATTGAGGTGTCAGCAATGATGTGTTGCTTGTCAAGAAATGATACATCGATAGTGTGAATCAACACACTGCGATGTCGACTTCCCCCCAAAACATCGATTTCTCTCCTCTCTCGTCATAAAACTTCGATACACATCCGTCGAAAGTCACCCTATACACTCAACTTCATCATTTCCTATCCCAATATTTCGAAAGCAATACCGAGTGGTTGGCTACAGATCTGGACATATCGCATTACACAGCAAAAATAAATAATTGTATGATCAAACGAACTTACCTGTGAAGTTCGATCGAATAATTATATTCGATGCAGTTCGTTTTTTGTGCACTATTAGCGTTTACTACATCTACATAGTTATCAATTTGATATTGAGAACTGGATGCTTTAATATAATTGTCGTTATCATTTTCTTCCATTCAAAGAATTGATAAACACCAACCGGCCCGACCTACCAGGTATAATAGAAAGAAGAATGTTTCACACATTCGGTTGCGTATGATCAACCACACGGTATAAGTCTAAACTACCGTGTATTAAACAATTGATGAGCTATCAGACCAGATAGGAAATTATTAATTAATTAAATCGCGCACCTCAATAAGAGAATAATTAATAACTTAATAACACAACAACATGCACGCTTTAAATGTTGAGAACAGGTGCGTATAGAAAAGAGGCGTGCGACCCACCGCATCGTCTCTATCTGCATCTATATATCTATATAACGTGATACATTAACATGATAAACATGACAAAACGCAATTTAATTTAATAATGCATTAGCTTGTGGTACTTAATCATAATCGCGGAGTGTGAGCGAGCGTGAGCTTGCGGTGCTAATAAAGTTATGAAGTGTTGATTACCTAATTATACGCTTGCTCACAAAGATAAACAAGGCGTTACTGAAATAATGTAAGTAACAATTTTAACAAGCTAATAGGCCTAATCTATACAAAAACTCCACATAGGTATATGTGACGCAATTTTATATTTAATTATAAGTATCTACACATTTAATATGTAAACTTGTAGACTAACTAATTAGTTATTATACTTTTAAGCGCATAAAAAATTATCATAGTACATATTATGAGATAAGTATCCCTATGAAATTGTAAATTTTCCAAACGGATTGTTATAATCAAGATGTAAGATTAAATTATGCATATACAGTCCTTCTAAGCAAATAAGAGTACCTACTTTTCACGGCTACGCTGCAAGTTTGAGAATATATACGTGCGAACTCAAGATCAATAATTTTAGACTTTTTGGAACTGAGATGTGACAGCTGGGCAGAACATAACCTATTCACATTTAGTGTTATTAAGAACCAAACTGGTCAAAATTCTCGATTCTCTGAATCTGCTCAGCGAGGTAACAAAACGCGCTGAATTGCTGTGAGATAACTTGCAAAAAATTGACATATAAACGAAAATTACGTAAGTACTTACTTAAAATCACATTAAGTAAGACACACGTCTGACATCACTGATTTCTCTTAAGTGCGCCGCGAGAAAATAAGAATCTGCGATGAGGTTAAATATACATCTCCCACAAAAATATTTAATTTAGTTCGCATGTTTGCTTAGAAGCGCTGTATATTATCAATATATGAATTCGAGCACGGTGTGAATTGTAGGGTGTGAGCATACAATTTGTTTTCGAAGGCAACAACACAATGCCTAATATTAATTTTTATCTGTTTATCAAGATGTAAATTGTATAAGTGTACCTAAGTATATAATATCATGCACCGTGGTCACGTCGTGCATCAAGTCAAAACAAATAATTAATATATGTTCGGTTCGCCCGTGGTGTTGGGGCAACGGGCACGCAGCAAAAGGAAATGGGTGTTATTAACTGCATGTCGACAATTAAAAGATAGTGGATACTTATACTCTACATTCACTTTTTTAAATACATTCGAACGCATTCAACATCTGCTTGATGGCTGATACCTGATTTAAATGAAAATTAGACCAAAATAATCGAATTGTAATAATATGTATACTTAGGTAAAATTGCCAATTTGCAAATACCCACAAAGTATTTTGAAATGCGTTAAATTGTAAATAGGAGAATATAAAGCAAGATATAGAACGATATATATACACCGATATGGATCTGAGTAATGGTTTGTTGCAATGACGTTAGTTACCGTGTATATAACATACTCCCACACCCGCGGAGAGCCCTTCCGGCCGCCATCTTAGAACACTTTTAATTAATATTCGTAAACGCCGCACCGCACTACAACGATGGAACGAAGCAAAACGCTAATTACCGCCTAGAAAAGAAACCAAAGACCTAGACTCGGTTCTTATAACCGAGCGAGATATGAGTTTTCAATTATGTTTCTTTACTACATATGGTAGCTATATGTATATTCGACGAATAAAACGAATGCCTCGGTTGGTCGAGAGAATCTTCAGTTTTATATAAAATGTAATTATTTGTAGCACCGACGTGGATATATTTCTGTTGGTTGGTCTGATTTTATGTTTTCATTCGTTTGTCTTACAATTAGTAGTTCCATATTAAAGTAAAGTGGTTTTATGTGTTGGTGAAGTTCATGTACCTATTTCTAATTCGAGTGGAGTGGAACACACTATTATAACTATTAACAGTGGAAACATTATTATAAAACATTTCCGCATCACCATATTTATTCTTTTTTTTTCTATCTTCAGTTTCATGGTTTTGTACGCTCGACTGTCTTTATTTCTTCTACTTCTTCTTCTTTATACCTATATAGTTTCTAGAATGTTTATGCGTGTGAGTTTATCATGTACCTACATAATTTGCATACAATATGTTCGAAATATTAACGTTTGATAAACGGGCCTGACCGATGAGAATAAATGCGCGTGGGCGGAAAGGAAGCCGTCCGGATGCGCTGGTGATGATAAAGTGCTAATGCTCAGATGTTGGTTGTATGCGTTCGTCGGGTTCATAACCGAAGCACGAACCGTTTCCACCTGTTCACCCTTTAGCGGTTTTTATATGCATTTATACTTATATCCGTTTTGCTGATGTGGATGCATGCGCGCACCCGACACGGATGAACACTCTACGTGCGACATAAACATTTACCAAAATATGCGGCCCCAAAACACCATCCACCCTCATCAAATAATCAAAAGAATACATAAAAATGTGAAGTCGTCAAGCTCAAGCAGCAGGTGAAATTTTAAATTTAAAAATGTTTAACAAAAGTAACATCATACACAAAAATATGGTAATTTTTATTGCACTCGCATTTCATACAACTTTGTAAATATAAGTACCATGTGGAAAAAATAAAAATGACAAAATGGCATCTTGTCCCGGTCAAATGAATGATTAATTATTGTGAGGTCCTTTTGTAGTTAATATATGTGTAGAAGTTAATATATAGGTACGATCAAGAATGCAATAAATCGAGCGACATTCATTTTTATGTTTTAATTCTTCTTTAGTCTAAGAGTTAAGTAATATTTTTCCCGTTGTCCGGAAACTCTTTTACAATCCTATTTCCGTCTTTTACATTTATACACTAATTACTAGACTATTTACTCATGAATCATGTAAAACCCCACAACAAGCAGTATAAATTTATCGCGTTCTTATAAAATCGTCTTCACGCTCTCTGCTGTCTTTCATTTTCAACGATTTCACACAGCAATTTAAATAAGTCGGAATGCAACAATCCACAGCAAAACTAAGTATAAAAATGTAATGTATAATGGATAAACAAAGCATAATAATAAACCTGTGCGGTAAGTACCTACCTACATATTAACAATAAGTGTACGTAAGAAATTCTAGCGATTATTTCCGTTACGCGTCAAATGCACAGAAACAATCGAGGAAAATTAAGTTATTAATCGTGTTTTACACAATATATATTCGGATGCACTTGTAAATGGTGTAATCGTGTAATAGCCGATGGTATACCGCTTCCTGCTACATTATCCTATACATACGACAATATACCTGCCTAGATGCGTTTATACTGCGGCCATAATCGGCGTCGGCAAATGTGAATATCATGTCAGCACTTTGACCGCGGTCATTCGACTCAACATCACATCACATTGCACATTTAACTATCATCCGTACCTAAATACCTATTATATACTAGATGTTGCAATAATTCTCTTATGATAAAGCTGGCTGCTAATCATAGGCAACCAGTCGGACATTTCTATTCGTTGCCATTCGAGTTGCCTCGAACTCGCACGGATTGCTCTGCGGTTTATTTTTCATCGCTCGTGGTCGAGGCGGGCCTGCCAACCTCCGCTCTCTTTATATTATATTCTTTAATATATTATAGTGAAAACTATGGTCGCAATCGCCTTGTATGTTGATATGAGTAAGTAAGTCAGAATATAGAAACCTCGAGTCCATTAAAGTGCAAGTATTGTTCGACCATACTATCCATGTGCAAAGAGGAGTACAGTTTCGATGAATCCTGTCCTGGTTTATTCGAGTTCATGATGCACATTAACATTAACTGAATATAATGTACATTACATCAGAATATATAAGAATATAAGAAAGATATTAGTATATTATTCAATGAGCGCATATGGAGGCTATTATACGAGAGGGCGAAGTTTACGTAGCGAGACGGTGGTCGAGCGGAGTAATCGCCCTAGCATATAATAGCGCATATGCGCGAATTGAATACTATACTTTATCTGTGACGACAAAATTTAATTTGGCTTTCAAACTTAAAAATTCAACCATAGAATTCAACACATAATCCTAGATGACGTTTTAGATGCAGTCCGTGTGTCACATATCATTATTGAATGCAGCGGAGAGCTGTGCTTGACGTAAAATAAATCTCTAGTGGAATAATGACCTATTATTGACGTGTGTCAAGCTCCATTATTCGCGAGTGATGTTAATGTGGGTTATATTCGCCTTCATACACACCTAATAATGGTTGTTTTACTTGGTCGTCGCGGATAAAGGCAATTATTCAGTTCAATAAATTTAAATGTCACTATACTTTATGAGCAAAATTTCATTTCAGTGTTTCTTCAAGTTTAAT